>JAOYSI010003699.1:0-14938 GCA_025775065.1 Hiodon alosoides
TGTTGAATGAGTGTGTTCAATAAAGACATGAGGGATCAGAATTTATTTTGTGTTATTATTTTAGACACATTATATTTTTCAATACCCTTGACATAGATGAAGATCAGATCACATTTTATGACAAATTTATTCATAAAACCATGAAATTCCAAAAGGTTCACATACTTTTTCTTGCCACTGTATATATTATTTAGATTTTTTTATGTTAATCATGGTTGTCAACTTGCCATCATCAATTATCATTAAAAACAACCTTTTTGCCTCTTCAACATTTAAAAGAACAGGAATTAGTAGAATTGCCAATTTCCATTTCTGAAAAAGGAAAAAAACTAACAAACAGTTAGTTATGACAGTCCTCCTTACAGCAGGGGTACACCCACATGGTAGAGTTAGGGTAAGGCCTAGTAGGCCTGGCCTACTTATAGGTATGTTGCAGCAATGGTATGTCAACAAATTCTACTGCTTAATATCTTATTACAAACATTGTTGTGTCCTAATTTTCCTAATGTGAAGTTGATATGAGTACAATGCAATATTTAGTTTTGCTTATTTATATTTTGGATATTTGGAAGTTTTGGAAGAATTTTGGAAGTTTTGGAAGAATTTTGGAAGTTTTACTGTTTAAAAAGTGGACAAACAATTTTTTAATATATATATATATATATATATATATATATATATATATACACAATGTGAGGATTACATTTTTAAAACTCAATTTGTGGCTTGGTTTTGGATTATTTATATTTTTTTAATTTAAAGTTTTGCTGCTTAAAACTGTGGACAAACCTTTGTGTCGTATTTAAGGTTTAAAATGTCAAAATTAAAGATTATATTAGTAAAACTCAATATATGTATTTTGCACTTTGCACTTTAAAGTACACTTGTACACATAAATACCCTGATTCTATACCCCCTAATCTATTATCTAAATAATCGTTAGCTGTAGCCCTACTCCTGGCACTTATTGTGGGCTTCCGCAACCTTGACCGACCTGATTTTTGCTCGTCGACACTTGTAGCAAAATCTATTGGTATCTTGTCCTGTGACGCAACAAAATCGTGTCAGAATCCTACCGAGTTGGTCTGATGTGCGGTGGCCTTTACTCAATGGAGTAAAATAAAGATTGATCAAAATATTAGAGCGCTGCCATTCTGTAATCCTATGCACATTTTAAATGCAAATATCAACCAACGTGAACAAACCTTATTAATTTTCATCATATAAACTTGAAAACGATAGTAAGCTTCAGAATAAAATAAGTCAGTTTCACTTACAACTTGCAAACAGGATCCAATATCATGCTCATATGTTTGTCCCTCCAATCAGTAATTTAAAATAAAAGAGAAAAAAGAAAAACATGCTATCAACATAAGACAACGCAAGTCAGTTCCAATTTAGCAGTGACAGTGAGCTTGTGACGACTGTTAGCTAATGCTGCTAATGTTAATCTAAATCCGTTATCAAAATTAACTATCTTTAAAAGACGAGGAATGGGAACATATCAAAACTCTGACAACCCGTTAATTGCCTTTAATACAACTGTAATTTTATTTACTTATTTCTTCCACTCATAACTATTTAATGTTGTTATGCAAAGTGCATGTCAAGTCTTATACCTTTCAAGTTATTAAATCACATCTGGTTATGAGTTCTGTGATCTCTCCTTCACTATGAGTGGGAGATTCGTTTTTGCAAATAGAAGCATTTTAGCTCTGTCGCACTCAGAGGCCATATACGAGCGTAGAAACACTATTAAACATTTTGGTAAGGGCTACATCAGAAAAAAGGCAGATCCGCTAGGCAAGTCGTAGCGGGATTCTATGTGTTTGATGGCTTAGAATGTTGATCTGATCTGCAGTCGATCTTGTACCGGTAGGTTTTTTATTGTTTTCAGTCATTTTCACATGTGCATTATGATTCCTGGGGTGACGCACCTTCAGATGACTGATTAAACTATTAAAGTTATTTGGGTTTTTTCCTTCATGTACGACAGTTGTTGCACAAATGCAACTGACGGGTGGTTCCATGTCTTCTTCAGACACTTCAAAAACCTTGCACATGGCTGGCATTTTAGCAAAGTTGTCAGCTCTAAGACCAATGCATGCGGCTACACTGCGGCTACACCTATCGAAGGCCGACGTATTAGGCACTCCTAATATCTATGCCCCCAACATTACCACGCCACGCTAAATGATTTTACAGCAAACATCTAAAAACTTAAATTTAAATTTGTACAAGAATAAAACTTGCAAGCTCAATAGACGTAATCGTCACTCACTTTTAAGTCACTAAATGAACTGGCCCGTCTGCCTCTTAGGAAATTTGTTCAGCCATGCTTAGTACAAACGGTTACAGTCACTCGATCAAGAGACCGAATAGATTACCGTTATTGCCGTTAAGTTAGTACACAAAATTTTGACAGGAGAACCACAAGTGTCAATGCATAACTAACTCTGCCTCCTCGTGTAAAAAATCTAAATTCAGTTAAAGTTCAAAATGATTCATATCTATAACCAATCTATAAGAAAAAAGCAGAGCTATTTGTAGTGGCTTTAAACTGCCGTTTTAAAGGAAATGTTTCCAGCTATGGAGAAAAAGCATGTTGGTAGCTACACTCAAACCTTTGCTAGTCAGGCCAATGTACTACTGCGTGACTATTTTCATCATATTTTCAGTGGGATGGGGTTTCTTTAAATTGACTGCCCCACAAAAAGTGTTTTGTTTATAGTGTGCATATTTATAATAATTGTTAGTGGATTTTGAATATAGCAAGGCACTGAACTTAAACATCTTTAGGTCAATTTAGTCCATTACTTCATTAAAACAGAACAATCTAGTCACTGTTTAAAATCCATCAGACTAAATGAGCAAGACACCCCAGCTTCTTAATATCACTTTCCCCCTATTTATCATGCTTCACAGCTATGGCTTACAGGCAGTTTCTCTCAAATTAAATTCAAAAACTTGTGTAGCCACAGCCCATAAACTGTCTAACAGAAATAGTGCTTAAAAAGAATTAAACTCAATTAAACAAATTCCAAAAATTCCTAATATGCGAATTGGGTTAAATTATGCCGATGATGTGTTTTTTTTTTTTTTATGTTGCCATCATATCTGACTGAATGCAGACACAGCAGGATGGTTTTTCGCTAACAAATCTAAAATCTAAAAGCTGAAATGGGTAAATATAATTTTAGATTTACCATTTATCAAAGTAAAAAAAATAAACAGTCCCTAGGAAAACCAAACTTTTTGCAGTCGTCCACAGACACAAGTCGATATAGTGTCAGAAATCAACAGAGAAATCCTAATAAATGATTAGATGGAACATCAAGGCATTGGACACAGTGGGGATAATGTAACCAGAGAGCTGGGACCAGAATGAATAACCAATCATTATGTGGACATCAAAAAGAATCCTAAGTAGCGTACGGTGTAAAAGGGTTACCCTATCTGCCAGTTTCTCAAACTGTAGTCTAAACATTTTTGTATAAACATTATCCTGCTACTGCAGAGCAGCACAGCCAGAGGAGGCTCAATCAACAATGAAAGATGAAATAATTTTATATCTGACTGTCCTGGCCAATATGCTGTATCCATATACTCTAAATCACAAGCTGTCCGCTAGCTCTGAAGACCAGCAATTAGAAGCATGCTCTGATAATATCAAATTCTTTGAACACTTGGGGTCCCGGGTTTCCCATCACAGGCCAAAAATGTGTTGATTGTCTAATGGTAACAGGACATGTTGTCAGTGACTCAGAGAATGGAGTTCCAGAACTGCTGCCCCATCTCCCGGTTCCCTTGACTGGCAGGATTAAAAAGCACCCACAGTAAACCCATTCCACACAAGTCACTTTCCATGAGTGCATTTGCTGAGTCAGTACAGTATAGTACAGTCCTAGGCATATATAGACATCATTAAAAGAAGATGGTATCTCAAGAAGACATCATTATCTCTGAATTAACTCTTCACGCAATCAAAGATCTGCATTACATAAATTGGCAATGAGAGAGTCGTTAGCCGTTAGAACTGCCTTGGACTTTTGGTATTACCACTCTGAGTCTGAGTTCTGTGTCAGTTTAATAGGATTGTGCAGGTAAAACAGGAAAACGCCTCGTCTTCTAAATTTGCACACTGTCGAAAGAGGCCTGAAAATTTACATTAGTAACTGCCGATGACATGCTAAGTAGTTGTAGCTAAATTCTGTGGGTGGGTGCTGAAAATCAGTGCGAATTTCTGAAGTTAGTTCTGTCCTTTATCTTTTTATTCCAACATTCCTGTTCCAGCTTTTTTCCTTCTGCACTGATTGGGCGTCCGCTTGGAGCCAAGCATGCGTATCTCCTCGTTTATCTGGTGGAAAACCGTTTGGAGTCGAACACTCCCTGTATAGAAGTGTCCAAGCAGTTGGCAATAAGCGCCTGGACTCAGCAGACCAGACCTGTGAATCATCATGATCCATTTATTCCTTAAACTGCACACAAACGCTGAATGCGAAAAAAAAAAATCGAATAAAAAAAATTCTCGAAGTCTGCGGCATGGATAGTGTCACTGAAACATCATCATTCACCTCCCACCCACCCCCCCAAAGGCTTGGATTGCACAACATTCGACGTAAGGGTGGTGATTTTAGGGAACTACTCTTTACAATAGCAGTTGTTACATGCTATGAAAAGACTCGTCAGAACGGGTTCGTGCGAGGGAGACAGACCAGCGTAATGCATGCCTGCACGGAGCCGTGGTTTCCCGGGTTTCCCCGGATGCTCCGGTTTCCTCCCATGGTTCAAAACTTGCGAGATCGGCAACTACTAAATTGGCCTTGTGTGTGACTGTGTGTGACTGTGTGTGACTGTGCGTGTCTGCATTTCTCCAGCCCTGCATAGGACCGGCTCCCCGTTATGGGTGTAACCTCACTGGCTCAATATGTCTGCTGGGTTCGACACCAGCACACTGTGAGCATGAATTGGATTGAGTGGTTACTGGACAAAGAATAAAGGAATAAATATTTTGTTTCATGTGTCCTAGGGAGGGAGGAGTGATAACCCTTTCTATTATGCAGTTCAGTTCATTTAAACTTAGAAACTGTAATTTGTACTTAATTGTTGTTCTACTTAATTTTTATTGTAACTGTTTATCCATTCTTGTTTGCACTAAACATATTTTGACGTAAGGACCATGGAAGTCTCTTTGAGAAACATGTTGGCTGAGGAAACTGTTGTAAATGCAAATGTAAGAACACACCTATGTTCTTTTCTACACGTAAGATGTTTGCAAACTTATTAGCAGTGTTTTGTTTTAATGCCCACTCTTGGTGACGTTTTAATAGCTATCACCACTCTGTTGAGCAGACCAATTGCAAGATTTACAAATTGCATAGTGGTTAAAGTTGATTCAATTTGAACCCTTCTCTGATCAACTGCGAGGCTTAATGATTAATCCCGTAAAAAGTAAAGCTCAAACGACTGCTTTACATGTGTATATGGTGTTTGTGCAATGTTTAACCTTATACAGTCAGCTTACTGTAGATATTTATGTTAGCCGTTTTTCAGAATAAAACGGTATTCTGAACAAATAGATATGTTGATATATGAAATTGTTCGCCACCGTTGGTTCAAATAACTTTGTAAATGTAAAACAATCCTATGTTGTAAAACCGAGAAAATAAAATAAAAACGGATTGCATATATATATATATATATATATATATATAATTAATAAACAATTCAAGATTAAGAATAATCGTCGCATTTCCGCACACACACAGAATATCCACGATTGAAAAGATTGGCGAGGTTTTGGGCTGCTATCTCCGAACCATCTGAGGTCACCGAATCGCAAAATGATGTGCGTAGTGAGTGGTTAACACAAACTGAGACACTATCTGAGTGTTAGAGACAGAAGTCGTTGTGTACACTGCACTAAAAGGCCGAGCATAGGCTGTATAATTAGAAACGTGTAAGGTGTATGTGCTCAACATACAAATAAGGGTTCCATATTATAATTCTTTGAGAACTTAAAGTCTACGAATCGTTTGCATTATATTATAACAGGTATGTAAATCTTAGGACAAACGAACAAGAAAACTCTTTAAAGGAAATTCTTTAAATTAATAAAAAACGTTTCTGGCCATAGCGATCTGCGCGACATTTGAAGAGATCAGAAACAATTCAGAGTGAGTGACAAGGACAGAATGTCAATATTATGCGAGGGCATGACACCATCTCTGGGATTCTAAGTTGCCTCGGTCCCCAGAAAAACGCTAATTATCAACGACCTGACAACTGACAAGCTCATTTTGAGCTACAATCGTTGCAAGTGCTATATCGTGTGTGAACAAGAACAAGAACATTTCTACCTGCGAAACTCTAATACTTAAGTCACGTCATTGATGCATTAGCAGTATTTAATTTCCCCAAGGTCGGTTAAAGTTAACCTATTTCAATGACCAATTAGTTAAATGATTACAAACATTTTTTACGGACATCTGACGGTAAGAATCCAAAAATTAGCCTGTATGTTAACATCATATCCTTTTTGTCGATATTAAATCACCGTTGCAAATATTAGAAACTGTTAATACGTCCATTTCATTCTTACGAACAGATGTAATTAGTTGCCAAGTCATTCTTCTGATTAAAAAACACAAATTGAATATTAGGAATATGCTACACTAAACAGCGTGGTCTAAATCTCAGAGGCATCAAACAATCGGATTTAACGTGAACTCGAAAGAAATCTCCGGATTTAACCGTCACTTACTTCATCTTGTTGCTGCTGGCTCGTTCTTTGAGTTTGTTGCTCCTTCGTAGCTGTCATTATGCTTTCTTTGAACTGTAAGTTATTCAGTCGGTTTGTCCTAACTCGGCAAAGGACGCAGCCAAGTGCCACTTGGAAGTGGATTTGTCAGACACGAGCGCGGCGAACAGAAATGCTGCAAAGTGCAGCGCCAAGTCGCTGGAGGCAGACTCGAACGCTTCTGTCACGATCGCTCTCTGAAAGTCTGCACGTATAGCTGAAGGTGGTGATGGTTCACATTCCACTAAGGTGCACTAAGTATATTTCCACACTCTCTTGAGATGTCTGAAGCCACAAAATGCTGACAGCTGACATACACATTCGTTCAGCGCCGACCATGTGATCCGTAAATATGGGGCAAAATAGGTTCGGTTTTCCTCCTTTAAAATAATGGACAAGGGGGCGGAGGGTGTTATTATGCGTTCAACAGAGTGGAGTTTTGATTAGCATCCCAGAAACGAAGTTACGCCCGCTTTAATCCTCCCTCATCGCATTTTAAAGGTAACTGAATGAAGATTAAACCAAGACATGTACATTCTGTCTTCGGTGGTCAGGTGCAAATTGTTAGTAACGATGATGATTCTTCATGTGTGTTGCTGTTGTAGTTGATGTTTAACTATCTATCACAGTAAATAGATTTCTGTCCATGTAGATAAAGAGTTTGATACTTAATATTGCATATGTTGCTATCTGTTCTCTGACAAGACCAAGGCACATCTAGACACCCAGGAGTCATGGCATCCGGGCCCTTCCACCTAAGTAACATTACCCAAACCCATCAAAACCCAGACATCGGTTACAGGAGAACTCCCTAGTCCTGAAATCAAGCTACTGAAATTAAAGAGGTCCGGCAAACTTAGAGGATTGTCCCTTTTTTTTTCCAATCCTGTTCCTAATGGCTTAAATCTTATCCTAAATTGGTTGCAGTAATGCCAGAAATATAATGATTGAGTATTTTATTTTTACTAATTATAACGGAACATTAAAAAGAATAAATGATGATTAACACTGCATACATATTTCATTTTGTGTTTGGGCACAATAACAGACAAACGCAAGTTCAAGCCACTTACTGACAGTGGTTTTTACTGAGGTACTGAGCTTGCTCGTCACCGACCTAGGGGAGCGAGGCGCAGGTGCGGAGTGTTCTTGGATAACAACGAGTACAACCTAACCTTTCCTTCTGCCTTGGGTTTCAGTCATGGTGGAGCGCAGCCTGGCAAAGCGAGGCAAAGACGTCAGACTCTGAGGGGCAGAGTTTATTTAGTTTTTGAAATAATCCGACCTGGATACAGATGGCGTTATTTTATCTCAATACGCAAGCCACAGACACAGTCTTCTGCTAATGTCGACGACGCTGCCAAGAGCAGACTGCGCATCGCCGGTCTAAAGTTTTAGAAAGGGCATTACCAAACGCTTTTAAACTGGACTTTCGGTTTTTGCAGATGCCTTTGAGATCAAACGAGAGTGTGTCAAGTTAGGTTGAGCTGTATTTAAATTAAGAACTGCTCATATCATATACCAAACTGGCTCTATCCCTGACTGTGATTTCGAGTAGTACTTAGTTCACTTTGACGGGTTAAAATTGTGCTCGACAATCACGCACACTTAGAGAGTGTGGCTGAGGGTTGGGCTAAATTCCACACCGTAGCCAATTTCACACTTGTATCTGTTTGTTCTAACGTGCCCGTTAATTTGTTAGCTACAGGACTTCAGCGACGTAATTCACAGCATTTGATTCACTTCAAACGACAAGCTGCTCATGTGTCAGCGGTCTCTTTTTTTGCACCAGGTGATTTAAAATGTATAGGAAATACAAATTGTATGTGAAATTACACCTTCAAGATGAAAGACAGAGCTGGAGGGTCCCTGTAATCAATTATGTGGCAGGTTATTGCTTGAGTAACCTGTAGTGGGTATTTATTTATATATTTATCAATGTACCAAAGTAAAGATAAATAGCTACTTTCTGTTATTCTTTTTCTTTCTCCTTCTCCTTTTTTAACAGCACAAACACATAAGTAATAAACTTTGTAAATTCAAGAAGACATGCTAATGTGGAGAATTCTGAGTGAATGGGAAACAATCCCCAGAGATGATGACATTGCAAGCCATATAAACCATATTTGGAAGAATGTTAAACTTCACAATTTGATTGAGATTTGATTAAATATCACTGAAACAACATGACATTTAGGGTAAATATCACTGAAACCATGTGAAATTTAAATAAAATATTACCGAAACAATGTAAAATGTAAGTTAAATTTCACTGAAATCATGTGAAATGTAAGTTAAAAATCAATGAAACCATGTGAGATGTGAATTAAATATCACTGAAACAATGTAAAATGTAAGTTAAATACCACTGAACCAATGTAAAATGTAAGTTAAATATCACTGAAACAATGTGAAGGGTAATAAAATATTAAAATAACATGTGTAAGTTAAAGCTGAGGACCAGCTGCTATGAGAACCTAATTTGAAAGTTTAATCAAAATTCTAAATATATGGTATTTTAGATTGTACAAAAATACTTATGGTAAAAATAAAAGGAGAGAAAAAGAGAGGTTTAATATTTATTTTAAAATCTTTCAAAAATTGTTAAGACTCTTGAAATTTATCAGCATCTTCAAGCATATGTATGTGAATGTGCGTGTGTGTCAGTGTCCTTGAATGTAGTGTGTGTCAGTATGTGTGTATTGGGCCCCTCATTGTGAACAAGCCCGCTTCTGACAGTGACGTCACTCCCTGGAGTCGTAGACAAGAAAATGATTAGTTCCCCATTTAAAGAGCTAATCGCTTCTCTTGTCTGTTTTGACGTTTCGAGTTTGATCCACGGCTATGGATGCCCAGTGGCCAGAGGGGTTAAGTAGGGTGTGTGTGTGTGTGTGTGTGTGTGTGGGGGGTGAAGTTAATTAATAAGGTATGAATAGTCCATGTGCTATTTAACTGCACATTAAGCCACAATCTTCATTATGAAGGCCATAAGACCCACTCTACACTACGGCCAAGACACACTCTGCACTACGGCCTATGAAGGCCATAAGACCCACTCTACACTACGGCCTATGAAGGCCATAAAACACAATCTGAATAGATTAGCAGAGGTACCAAAAGAGTGTGAAGAATGGTGTTGCACCATGTCCATTTTTTCAGAAATGCAAACTGCACTTATATAACAGTCAGTTTATTTATTGTCAAAGCTCCTTGTGAATACAACAGCATTTCACGTTTCATGTTAATGTGCCATAGTCTTTCATGTGATCAAGGGGGCTTTTAAGGGAACATCCAACGTTCAAATTTTCTTTTAATCTAATTGAAAACGACTGAGATTTGCATGTCTGAGAGAAAATGTTGCGCTATTGGTGAGTTCTCAGCCCCAACCTCAAAAAGAAACAACAGCTCCTTCAGCTTGCTTAGTGCCCCAGCAAATTTAAGATAAGATGGTTCACATGGGCTATACCAGAAGCATTGAACTGACTCACAGGTCCTCATTCTGCATCTGTATCTGTACCATCCCCCAAGTCAGGAATCTCCACGGAAACGAAAGCATAGGCTCTGTTATACATTGTGCGTGTATAAAACACAGCAATGCGTTTCTCTCGAGTATTCACTGTATTCAATTCCAAAGTCTCCTGGGCAGCTGGATCCCAATTTTAATTTCACTGAGTTGCTCAAAATGCCCGCTACCAGATTTTGAGACCCCGATATTCGTCTGCTGTGTAATTTTAGTTTGTAATCGCCGCGAACATCAGTTGGTCAGAGTGATCTCTTTTTGGTTTAAATCAAGTGATAGAAAGCTTGTTTAGATTTATTCTTCTGATATCTTAACGCAGTGCAATGACGTCCAGCCTCACGACAACAGGTGAAACCTTTGAAGCATGTCTGTTCTCTCTTCCTTCACAGTCGCTGCTGCTTCTTCAAACACGAGTTCAGCACACCCTATCCCCCCTTGCATTCTTAAACACATCACACAGTAGATTTTAAAGGTTCAGATATAATAAAATGTTGTTTCCCCCCACACCACCCACTCTCTTATTTACTGAGATCTGTTACATCATTGTGTAGGGAGCTATATTTATGTTTGGGTAAAGATCAATACAGTTTACACACAGAGCATCACATCAATCTAGGACTGTTGCATTGTGACTCACTTGATTACTTAAAACTAATCAATGGTCGTTTATATTACAGTTTCATAAGTAGTTGGCAACAGTGTGCCGTTGAAATGGACCTCACAGTAAAATAAACTAAAAAGCGCCACTGAATTTCTAAACACCATCCTTTTTTGAGTATAATAAATTTAAGATAATTACAAATGTGTAGGTCTGTGCGTAAGAAGTCTTATTCTTCAGTGGATGCCGCGCTCAGACAGCCACGTTTAGAGGTTAACCAGGCTTTGGAAAAGGTGGCCAGGTGTACAGCCAATGAAGTGAAGCTGAGCTGTGTTCGATTACCCAGGAGTTTGGTATTGCCCTTTTGGGGTGAACCGATAATGACAGTGGTAGAGTGAAGGAAAGATGACTTCATTCACTTTGTGATTCAGAATGAGAGATGGCCACAAACTATTCTCTAAATCAAAATAATAGGCAAACAAACTGAATTTAGATCTAAGATCATTGTCATAATATTTGCTGTGTTTTGTGTGTTTTGCTTGACGGCTGTCCACCAGACACTGTTCAGAACCATGTCGTTAAATCTATGTATTTTTTTCTATAATAAGTGCCCTGAAATACATCTGAGCAAATTGGTAATCGAATGCGGTTAAAACATCAGCATGGTAAGGACAGAATCTGCAAAGTCGATACAAAGTTCACCAATGTCCGCACTTCCCCAGCACCCTGGGAAGAGAGCAGAATGGGCACGGCGAAGCATATCTGTACACACAGTCTCTCTCTCTCTCTCTCTCTCTCTCTCTCTCTCTCTCTCTCTCTCTCTCTCTCACACTCACACTCACACTCACACACAATTACCCTAACCCATAAATCCACTAACCCTAACCCAAAAGTCCACTAACACTAACCCACAAGTCCACTAACACTAACCCACAAGTCCACTAACCCTAAACCACAAGGGCCTCATCCCAGGAGTGGCACCAGGATTTCCAACCATTCACAAACAACCTGGGCCTGTTTCCCTCAGTGAACGCCTGGCCTGTTTCCCTCAGTGAACGCCTGGCCTCTTTCCCTCAGTGAATGCTGGGCCTCTTTTTGTCAGTGAAGGCCAAGCGTGTTCCCTCCAGTGAGCCTGGGACCGCAGCCTGGCAGCCATGCCCTTAAGCACAGGCACAGGAACGTCACCTGAGTGGCCCAAGCTGAAGCGCTCCCACTGAAGCCTAGCTTTAAATAAAAGGATTGCATAAAAACCAACACTGCGTGTAAGTCACCCTGGACGAACATACAGGGTAGTAAACACTGCAAAATAACTACGTTAAGGATCCCTGAGTCACGCTGTATATCCATAATAGACAAAGAGTTCAGGTTAGCCACTTGCTCAAACTGTTTCTTCCCCTGTCAGATTCATACAATTAATTTATTTAATGAGGGGTTGAGGCAGCTTCACAGGAAACCCTTTCCCCTTAACAGTAATTTAATTGGCTAATCAGTAATAGCATGAATGATTTGACTTCCTGTTGCAACTGGTTATGAGACCTTCAATTTCCCATTATTTTGTTAATGAAAGCTGTACGAAACCTCAGTAGCAGAACTTGTAACTATTAAACTAAACTCTAAACTGACTGACTTTTGTTTAATGCTCTTACTTTAGGACTTTTAATTTTTTAATTTTTATAAAGGGCACAGACATAAAATCCATCATTGATCTTGACAGAACACAATTCTGGTCAGTGTGCTTGCAATCGCTACCATCTTCACGTAACGCTGTGATTCTGATCTCCCGTTATAAGATCTCATTTCTGTTTTTAGAGCCAAACCATTGGAGCAAGGAGAGTGGTTGTTTGGCTTGAAAAGAAAGAGCCTATCTACATTGCCCCCGGCCTTATGTGACATTAAAAGAAACAAAACAAAAAAAACAAAACAGGGCAGTCACAGAAGGACAGCGATCACCCCCGCCAGAAAGGCACGTTTCGCTAAAAAATTCAAAAAATCCTCAGCCCTGGCCCTGCAGAAGGTAACCCATATTCTGCTCTGCGCTCTGTGGATCAGTGGTATTTTAATGAGGGGGAGAGAAGCTTTCTTTTCTCAGACTGAGAGTTCAGAAGTTCTACTCTGTGACTTTGTTTCCTCTGTAAGGGGAGTCAGGACAACTGCCAGTCACCATCGCAATGGCAGAACCCTTTCAAGGTGCTCCGAGTCTATACAGAGGAATGCCCTGGATTTAAAACTGAAGGAGGAGCCAGCAACGGCGGCTGAGCAGGGCAGTAATTACACAAAGCACAGACGGTGCGGTAAAGAGCGTGATCAGAAGCACCGCTGGGACCCCGCTGAGATCGGTCTCACTCCCACGCGCCGCCATTAGGACAGTGGCCGTCAGATGAGACTGATGCAAATGACTGACCCGGGTCTGCTTAAGTGCACCGTGGGAATGGCCCCATCAGTATCGCACTGCCTCTCTGTCCCTGCTGAATGCCCGATTGCGGCTGCCAGAGAATTAGAGATATGACTGAAATTAGCCATTTTTTCCCCTCTAATGAAACTACTACACCAAGCAAAGCGACACTCAGCTGTCCCCTCATTAGCATATTATTAACTAGAAGGTCAATAAATGTTCTTAATTGACAGGTTTCATAAAATAAGTGATATTTGAGTTATTTTAATCTGTTAATATTGCACAGGTCATCTTCTTTACTGCTGTTCTTATAAGACCTGCTTTGTCCCAGTATGTGTCTAGGATGTGAGAGAAAGAGAGGGGACACATTACAAGCATCTGACCCTAAAACTGGGGTCTAAGCAGGGCTAAGCCTAACCCTGACCTTGATCTGAACCCTAACCCTGATCCTGATCTGAACCCTAACCCAGTTCCTGATCTGAACCCTAACCATAACCCAGTTCCTGATCTGAACCCAAAGCCTAACCCAGTCCCTAATCTGAGCCATAATCCTGAACCTGATGTACCTAAACCTGACCCTGATGTACCTAACCCTAATCCTGATGTACCTAAACGTAACCCTGATGACTATTTCGTTTATTTTCTATGTCTAACTTAAGGTTAATCAAATGCTGATCTGTGAGACCTAACGACTACACGATTGACTCCTCCTGAGTTTTTGAAATTGATTAAGTAGTTTTACCCAAAGGTTTACCCCCATTACCGCTGAGAGTACAACCGTTTGGCTCATCCTGCTTGGGAATAATTTGGTCATCTCTTCAAAGAAATTGCAATAACTGAATTCTCTCTTCTATTGGTGGAAGTGGAGGGGGTTGTAAAGGAAATGGGATATTATGGTGAAATACAGAGAAACAGATCATTGGGAGAGAGGAGAGACAGAATCAGCTGGGCAGAGAAAAGAGAGAAAATCAGATGAGAGGATTGAGCAGCCAAAGCCGGTCAATAGCGGCTAAGGAAAGCGGGAGCGCAGACTTTTTAATTATTTATTTTCTATTGAGCGAGTGGAAACACGGAACCCTGGCCTACTCAGAGCCCCTCGACGGACTGCAGAAATTCACTCCCTGAGATGTCATAATCCGCAGCCCATCAGCAGGGGAAAGGGCCATTGTACACCCGCTGTTGTGACAAGTGGCACACACTCGCTTCCCATTCCAAAAGAACTGCATAATAAAAGTCATCCACTTCATTACATCATATGTATTGCTTAATGTAGTTTTTTATTTTCAACAGAAAATTATATCCGGATTGACTTTCAGTTGTATATCGTTATCCATTTCTACTGATGGATATTTACTAAAGCATTACTACCCATCAATATTTACTCATTCATATATTTATTCTTTCTCAACAAACATCTGTATATGAATTGGTAACCTTCAGGTGACTAGGAGCTCTGTTGCACAGCTGACACAAAAGAGCAAATAACCTTCAGGTAGCTGCTACTTCTGTTACCCACTGAAACATAAGAGCAAATAACCTTCAGGTAGCTGCGACTTCTGTTACCCACTGAAACATAAGAGCCAATTACCTTCAGGTAGCTGCTACTTCTGTTACCCACTGAAACATAAG
>JAOYSI010003700.1:0-14938 GCA_025775065.1 Hiodon alosoides
AAGTCGCGCACACATCCACACACACATCCACATACCGTCCACCTAACCAGTGGCAAAATGACCCACCCAGGAAAGTCATGTCCTGGTTTTTGTAATGGAGGACAGTGCAAGGACAGGAGAGGAGAGCTAGATTCACAAAGGGGTTTTGCGGAAACCCCCTGATAGTTTGTTTTTGTGAAAATTCCAGGTTTGTTGCATTCCTCTACTTTGGGCTTCGACCTGGATTCCCTTCCTGTGTGCTTTACTCTTACACCCCCTCTCCCACCCTCTACCTCCTCTCACTTTTCCTCTCTCCACCTTTCTTCCTCTCAGCTGAACTCTCCTTGAAAGCTGACCTTTTTCTAGGCCCCTACAGTCTACTAAGTAACAATAGGATTTTTACTGATCGATGTAGCCGTGATTATAGCGATTGGATTAACCTTGTAATTGTTTGTGTGACATCACCATAACTGGCTAACAACAACAATAAAACATTTTTTAAAACTTTATCCGTGTTTTTCTTTTGAAAAGTTGTTTGAAGAAAATTGTGTCCACCGCAGCGACAGAGGCTCAGTAAATCGTAGTCTGTGCTATAGAACATTATTATGACGGGCTGGGTTAGTGAATGTGAGGCACATAAACCAGCCTTGGATTTCATCAGGGCCGTAATTATAATAATATATACTTGGGGGGAAATATCCCCCGAATATTAAAATATGCTCAAAATCCCCCCCCCCAATATATTGACGTAAAAAATATAAATAAAATAAAAATGCTATTTGGCAGATTTGGTCCCCCCCAAATGTTGACTCCATGGCTGCTTCTCTGGATTTCATATATATATATATGTTTTATTACCTTTAGCTTCAGTATTTTACTATAAAATAAAACTAAAATAAAGCATTAAGGATCTCATACTGATTTTCAGTACCCCTGGGTCCTGTCAGCTCAAGTTCGCTGGTTCAAAGAGGAAATTGCTCGTCGCTTTCGAGCGTCTCTTATCGCCTTCACAGGCACCTATGGGCTAGTACAGCCCTCGGGAAGGACGTGCATCTTCTCCAATCGGAGCTGAACCTCTTGGTCCTTGTAGTGTATCCTGCAGTGAGGAAAAGGGACGGGTGTCTCGAAGGCTACTACGACTGGTAGTGATAAATCATTGTAGCGACGAGCCGAAATGGATTGACAAAATACGCGAATCCAAATTAGGACGTGTGGGAGTAAGAAAAGAACGTCACAGTCACGGTCTAGTTTTGCAAGGAGGGGAGTTATTTAGAAGGTTAAAGCAAAAGAGCAATATTTTTATTACAATTTGTAGACTTTAAATAACTATTAAATCTGACATTTCTCTTTTTAAAAGATTGTCGGGTTGAAGAAATAGGATTATCTCCGTTGTGACGGAGCTGTATGATCTCCAATGTGATGAGGGAAAACTGTATTGGTGTAGTTTAACGAGCATTAGGTTCAAGTTAATTTACTTATAATCTCCCTGAGATTTTTTTTTCATATGGGGAGGAAAAAACATACATTTACATTTTAGTTGCTTTGCAGACGCTTCCATCCTAAGAGACTTAAACAGTTTTTACAATCATCCACTTATGATGAGCGGGATATTTTACTGAAGCACTTCAGGTTAAGTATCTTACTCAGGGGGACTCACAATTGCAATACTGTTCTATTATTTCTCTCTGTGGGTAAACTTGAATGGATTCCCCTTCAGAGAATTCACAAAAAGGATTCGTAAAAAAAAACATCATCATATGTCTGTGGCAATGTGATAAAACAAACTGACAAAATAACACCTCAGATCATTGGGATCTAAATCAAGTGGTTCCATATGTGATTCATAAAAATTCGAAAGCGTCCTCAAAAATTTTTTTTTATAATTTTCATGTGGCATGTTATGATGTATTAAAAAATATATAAACCTACTTGCAGGACATTTCTCAAATACATGAATTATCATTTACTTTTATTGGCACTTTTATTGATTGTATTATTGTTGCCGCGTGTGTTCTGCCATCTAGTGGTAGATGCGTTTTGTAATTTAAAAATGACTTTAAAAGTGCGTTTTACAATAGAAATTACACGAAATCTACAAACGCATTTCGCCAGTTACTTGCTGGATAGAAGAAATACTTCAGTCAGAAAGTCATTGCCAAAAATTTTTCACATTTTAAAATTATTGCTATGTTTTGTCGATACAAATAAAATATGCTAACTTTAATTAATGATGCCAGTATGCATTATTATATATTTTAAAAGCTATTGAAAAATGATTCAATTGTTTTAATAAATTACATGACAGCTTTGCTCAGCGATATCTATGAGAAATCTGAGATGTTTACATAACGTTTCCACCTCGATGTCACCTAAAAGACATAGTGCTAGAATGAAATTGAAGTAAGAAAAACTTGGTTATAAGAAGCCTGAATTAGTCACCCAGGGAACCCTGCTTCCTGTAAGCACACGCTTAAACGAATATGCAGGCAGGAAGCAGTCAATTCCAAATAGGGCCATAAAGATGTTGGGAGCACGGAGTGGGTGGGCTAAAACCAAAGTTTTAGGATAATTGCAGTCTCATTGCACATTCATGACTGAGAAGAGATTTCCTGATCAAAGGTTATTCCTCATAAATATATGAGTGAAACATTGTTTACACCATCTGCTATCTTATTTTCTAAGTGGAGAAAATAAGCTAATGCTACTCATGTTACTCATTGTGTACAGAGTTAGGAGTTGGATGCAGGCCAATGCCATGTCATTCTGAAACGCCACTTCATCAGCGAGTGTAAAGATCACAGTGTTCCCTGTGCAGGAACAGCAGTCGTAGGACACTGCATGAGTGCTCTTTGGATCATTTGAATCAGGCTATAATTGTATCCCCGACACCATCCCACTGTGGGGTACCCTTACGTAACCTTTGCGTTTTGGGCAGACAGGACCCCAGACTGGGACACTGCACAAGAGGCGTAAGGCCCACGCGAGGCTTTAACGAGAGAAACGACTGTCTCATTAAGCTGAAGAGGTCCCCAGCTTGAGGAACCAACTGTTCTCTTGTCCCTCCAGTGAGCGATTTTACCGTCCGTAGCAAACTCGTTCGCTGCGAGCTCCGCCACACATGCACCCATGTTCCTGAGTTAATCGGGTCTCCGCTTTGGCCCCTCTGCCCTACCCCCAACCCTGCCTGCGTAGAGGACACCGTTGACAGGGGGTGGGCTACTTGTCTCTTTCTTGCCACGGTATCGTTATCTGTGTTGCCTGAGGATGCCATCGTGAGCCTCTTTGTTCACCACTGTGTGGACGACCAGACGAGCTCCGATTGGACCTGTGTGCCATGTCTGACTTGTGCAACCAATCGGTGAAGGAATGAAGCTCGGCAGCTAGAGAAAGCAACAGGAATACAAAATGCCTTTTTGTGTGTGTGTGTGTGAATATATAAAGGTGTGTGTGTATATAAATATGTGTGTGTGTGTGTGTGTTTGCAGCAGGGTTCTAATCTATGGAATTTCTACATGCCAAGTCCACTGAGCAGCACAATGAAGCTGTGTGCGCTCTGAGCTGGGAAGGTATCCAGTGTTGATAAAGCACTTCACTGGCTCGGAATGGGAGTCTGGTGGGTTGTTTGTGGTGGGGGATGTTCTGATGTCTGGCCTTCTAGAACTGTCCCAATGAACTTTCCTCCTTGGACCGAGTTGTTTGGATCCAGGCTCTGAGTGAACCTCCCTTAATGGCTCCTCATCGCACGTATCTGAGCTCTGCCCTCCAATGCGACGCGATAGAGCGGTTTTAATTAACCCGTCTTTTGTTCACGGGTGACTGTTCAGGTGATGATTACGGTTTTAATTGCACACTTGGTTTCCAGGCACTCTTACCCCTGTGGGAGACTTGCATGTTGTATCTGACTCTCATGCAAGAAAACCTCACGCGACAAGCTACAAGGGGGAGGAGTCAGTGTTGGGGGAGGAGTCTGTGCGAAGTGTGAAGTGAAGTGTGAAGCTAGGCAGAAGAAAAGTAAAATTCAGACTGAAATTAATATATTCATAAATATTTTTCAGGGAACAAATTGAACTAAAAACGGGAATAGTTAGTCAGGAAGCATTTTAGGAGAACACCAGGCTATTCAGGCCAGCAGACCAGGTAAAGTCACCTTTCCCGCATCCCCAGTCCTGTGTCTTCCACCTTTGACCCACCTCAGCACACGTGCGCTAACAATCTTTGGCCCACTGGTTGTGGGTGGGTCAGGGGAGGAATGCGCGCCGGCCTGCTAAAGATAGCGTTGGTGTCTGCATTCACCCATGCCCCGACCTCTCTGTGTCTGTCTGTGGGCCTCGGGGCTTGGCCTCCAGCCCACCCCTTATCCCAACACAGGTCACCTGGCAGTCCTGATGGGCAACGCGACCCCCTAACCCCTTGCGGGATGGCCCCCACCACGGGCTGAGTGATGCTAACAAGGCATTCTGTCTAACATGAATTGAGTGACAGCTTGCTGTGCAGAGAGCAAAGCCTGCTGAGCCCCCTGCTGGGCTGCCCCGGATAGCGGCTAAAGTGAATCAATGTCAGATTCATCTTTATCTTTTCATTCATTTATGTTGATTTGGAATTTTCTTGGAGACCGTGTCAGTGTATGTGATTCAAAGCTTGTTTTGTTCAGCAGTGCCTTTGTTTCCTAATGTGATTCCCTCCTTAATGGTTTCTTTGTTGCCCCGTATTAAGACAGTAATTTCTTCGCCAGTCAAGCCTTAACAGTGTGTCTGAGGCATAATTATAGACAATCTCTGGTGTGCCTGTGGCATGGTTTGAGCTTCTATGCAACGATAGCAGCGAGAAGCTAACTGTCTGGTTCTCAGTGTGCTTAATCAGGGGATGCTCAGTACCTCAGATGCCAGGGTCACGCACTGCTACAAGATAGCAACTGCCCATCCTAGTTTTCTTTTCTTTTAAAAAGGAGAGAGAAGCTGGTGGTTATCTGGAACCCACAAGGATGAGCATAATGACCACAGCCATGAGCACTGACCCGACTGCACTCGCCAACAGCCAGCCGTAGAGTCAAGGCAGAAGACCGCGGGGGATGTCTAGAGGTTGGCCTGTGTCCCTAAATGAGACCCATCTAGAGTCCGACGCCAAAACAGACACTGGCCGAACGAGATCCAATTAGGCCTCTACAGCTGTTTATGCGACAGAGAATTTAACCAGCTCAGGATACGCACTTGGAACTCACGCGTGCCAAGCCCAACGCAGATGAGTGTAATGTGCACTTATAGCCTTACTGTCTTAGACAGTAGCGTTTGTGATAGCGCGGTGTGATTTAACATCATGGCCATGGTGAGTGATCTCTGAGGCTCTCTTCTACTCTGCACCAGCGGTGAGGGGCATAGTGTGGTTCTATGTCCGCTGTACCCTCAGCCTGGTCCCTGAACCCCAGCTCTTGATTTATATGCACTCAATTAAATTCATTTCCTCTGCTAAGTCTGTTATACTCTCGTCTTTTCGCCCCTGTCTTTTCAGCTGAAAACAACATTAAACTTGTCAGATCTGAAAATGTTGGTATTTATTTAATAACACTTATAAGCTACTTACGACTTGACCTTCTTAAAAACTGAATTGTAAGAGTTTTAAAAA
This sequence comes from Hiodon alosoides, assembly GCA_025775065.1. Taxonomy (NCBI): domain Eukaryota; kingdom Metazoa; phylum Chordata; class Actinopteri; order Hiodontiformes; family Hiodontidae; genus Hiodon; species Hiodon alosoides. The sequence continues at coordinate 5,599 of JAOYSI010003700.1, forward strand.
AATGAATCATTTAAGTTAAGAGATCATAGATGTCGTAATGGTGGGCTGTGTGGTGGTCGTGTCGCAGTTAAGTTGGCAGGCTTGTAACCGATACGTTGATGGTTCAAGTCCCACTCCAGCTGTGGTACCCTTGAGCAAGGTACTTAACCTGAATTGCTTCAGTAAAATACCAAGAGGTGAATGTAGAAATTATAAGCTGTTTAAAATTTTAAGTCACTTTGGATAAAAGAGTCTGCTAAGAAACAAAAATGTAAAAATGTAATGACGGCCAATGAGATCCGATGACCTGAATCAGATCGTTAGCCGTATAAACAACATGAAAGAAACACGAGAAACTATTGGACTACAACAAGCCATCCACCCCGTTCTGGAATTTAGACCGTGGAGTGGGAGAACTTCCTGACATGGTGCCCTGGCAGTGCTGGCCCACATTCCCCGTGGCACCTGGGTCCTCTCCTGTGTTCATCGCTAATTCAGCTCTGAACCTGCTGCCACCCTTCTCATACGTCCCGCACCTGCAGAGTGGAACCCAGATGTAGGCTGTAGGAGACTATTTTGTTCTGGATGCCAGGTCTGTGTGGTGGAAAGCGATCCTTTCAGAGTTGTCGGGCAAGGGGCCAGTTTGTTTGTTTTTTCCACAAAGGATGATCCGCTAACCGAGACCGAAAATGAAAAAGGAGCCCTGCTTTCGGGAAATGAAGGAACTGACAGCAACTACGCCATTGTGTAGCTGGCTTACTGAGATAAAGGAAACTAAAGTATTGTCTTGTTTCATTTCCCTTTTTTTTCAGGCTAAATGTTTTAACCCATGTAGACAATAATATGTCTACCTTGATTTTTCAGCTACCGTTAGAATCAGCCCATCAGTTCTCACTCTTAGGATGGAGCCGTGCCCCAGCCTTTTGAATGGCGTTTATCGTTGATGAGACATGGGGGTCCCACCACTCTGCCCTGGCAGGGGGCCGGAGGTGCTGACAGGGGGGCCAGGCGGCGCCCGTGGGAGACGAGGACAGCGCGCTCAACTCTGGTGGGGCCTTATGGCTCCCGTCTGCGGCAGTCCAAAGATGGAACGAGAGAGCAACGGGAGTGAAGGGTGAAGGACCTGGCTCCGAGAAATATCTGTTTCTCGCTCCCTCTCCCGCTCTCTCTCTCGATGTCACTCTAAATATACCACTCCTTGAGGACAGCAGGGTGTTAAGAAGAGGGTCTCGTTTGAGATTAAACTTGTCAAAACAACAACAAATGGTGGTGAATGCAGTGTGTGATGTTGTTGTATAGAATGTATTATCTACAGGCCTCTTAAATTTTCCTCTCTGGGACTTTCAAGCTGTATTTTGTTTTCCATTTTCTTATCATGTTCCCTTTCTCCTCTGCCTCTTGTCAGTATGCACCTATTAAAGTGCCTCTTTGAACGCCAATTTCAAATCTACTTATAATATGTTACCATAGGCAGTAGAAAATATTTAGAATACCCCCGCCCCCCACACCCCCCTCCCCCATTAAAAATAGGGCGACACAAAAAATTATTTGTCTGATGCGTTAAAAAATATTTTAAATAAGGGTCGAAGACATTGGAGACATTCCTGTGATTGACTACTCACGGACGCGAACCCCTAAACGTGAGGCGGGTAGTTAGGTCATCGTGACCTATTTATTTATTTTTTTTAAGTCCTTTATCACTTTATGGAGCAAACCATACTTGTTAATTATGTTATATGACTACAGCTCAAATGTACACAACTAAATTATAAGGTGTAAACCCCAAGCCACAATTACATCTCCATCTCACCCTTGAAATAATTTAAAATAGATTATATTACGAAGGGCGGAACAGCAGCGATAGGTAGTCTATTTCGAGCGGCGCGCTCTGGTGCGCCGTTTAAGTGGCGATGAGGGTGGCTCTGCATTCTGTCAAGTGTCAGCTGACGACTTCCCTCTGGCCCCCATGGTGAAGTCGGATGAGAGGGGCGGTTTGAGGGAATTGGAAGCTATGATTCTGCACGCTCCCTCGATGATAACCTGTCTCTTGACGTTCAAACTCCGAGAGCTGTCCTTCACTCGGAGTTTTTTTTTCTTTTCTTTCTTTTTTTTGGGTGGTGTTTTATCTTCACGTCTGACGCCCTCCCTCGTGTTTACAACACGTACACTTACAATTTTTGCGTTTCCTCGTTTGTTTTAAAATAGTCAAGCTGTTAAGGCACCGAGTTTATCTCTCATTGCGCTACGCGACATCTGCTTTATTCGGCGTTTTACTATCGCCCAGGCAACCGGGCTGCTCTGCTGCTGGGTGATATTTGCCTTCGCTCATCGAGACCTTGTTTCCTTCTTTTCTGGTTTTCAATATGCGCTTAAATTTCAACCCATTTGGTTTTTTAGATACTTTTCGTTAAGACAAGTGTTGAGGTTAATTTCCGGAAGAAGCCAGGTCGTTTAGCTACTTCAAAATGCCAGTGAGACGGGGCCATGTAGCCCTGCAGAACACGTACCTGGACACCATTATCAGAAAATTCGATGGACAAAGTAAGTAGATACTTTATTGTCTTTAAAACATACTGTATTTGTAATAACATTTTGTTTAAAGTTGGTGGTAAGGTCTGGCCAGTTGTGCAACGCGGAGTTATGATGCAAGTGTGGTTTGGGCTTACGGTAGTTAATTATACTGTAAAATCATAGTTTAAACACAAAAACTAAACACAAATCACGGTGACTTTATACAGTTTCGGAAAGAATCGCATTTTTGGTATTACAACACTCTCTACCCCACACCTGAAAATATCGCCCAATTTTTGCATGATTATATTTACGTGTTTATATATTTTTTATCTTAACAGTTTAATACCTAAATAAAAGTCTAATTATACACAAGTAATCACAACAGGTTTTGGATAGTAGCTTTAGACACTCCTCTAAAGTTGGTGATCTCGTTTCCGAATATTCAGATTTGGTAGGGTTTCCAGTTATCTGCATGCTGTGCTTGTGGCGAGAAGAAACAATGGACATACTGGGTTGACAATATTTCTTAAATATGAATGGCTCATTACAGGCCCGTTTATACTGATGAAAATGTGTGTGTCAGGGTCCCAGAAGAGCTGTAAAGAGACTGAAGAGGCTTCTCCATCCAGACCGGACTTTACTCCGTAGTCAGTGGAGAATGAGGGCAGGGAATGAAGTGGAGAGATAGGTGGAGGAGAGACAGGTAGATGAGATCTGGAAGAGAGAGAGAAATGTGAACCTGCAGACTTTATGATTGCATCTTACCTGTTTAATGAAGATGGTAATTTTAGGTCATTTGTAGGGAGTGTCTGTGTGTGTGTGAGCATTTGTGCCTGCGCATCATTTTGTAATTGTGTATCTGTGCCATTGTATTTATCTATTCGTATCTTTGCAACTGTGTGTGTTTACCCTGTCTGTTTTTGTAACCCTGACAAGACTGCCCTAGTGCCTAGCACCTAAGTATGGTCCTGTGTTTCACACAGATCGTCTGACTTTAGTCTATTATTGTGCTCTTTATATTAAGAGGAAACATTTTTATTGTCAGTGTGGCTGTTAGAAAGTATATTATTATATCATACATTACGCTACTAACACATCTGCATTCAACTGAATATAGAGATTTTATAGCTTAAAAAAAAAGAATGGTAAATTACTGCATTTGCACCTGAATGCAATTTCTGGCTTGTGGTGGTAAATTAACACAAACATGTAGCACATGCCAGGCCATTGGGGCAGATCATTTAAAAGTGGTGCTCAGTTCCATCCCATCTCAGCTCGCCCCTTTAGTTAAAGGTCCTCCTCTTCCACACCCCTGTTACTCCAGTCCTTTTCTCCTCTCTGTCACTGTGCATTTGACCGTAGACTATTGTCTGTTAAAATAAGCTTCACCCATTCCACTCCCTGTTTATACGTTAAGCCCCTCCTCTTCCTGCTCTGTGTATTGCTGTCCTTTACTGTCCATTAATGTATCTCCCTTTCTTTTCTGCCTACTGATTTCTCACTGGGAGTAGACAAACTGACTATGGAGGTGGTCGGTTAAAAATAGCACAACCCTGCTATGTTTGAGTTTATGGACATTCGCTAAGTCATTAATGTTACAATGGCTGTAATTTTCACCGTTGAAATTTTAACATCGACTCGACAGGTAAATGTGTTCTTTAATTGTGTAGTGTTTCTACACTCCTTCTGCCAAATGGAAAAATGAACCTCATTCTGTGTTCTCGTGAGGCGAATGTCTCCCATGCACGTTTGTCCTAAAATTAAAGTGTTATTTTGTTTTGATATTTAAGAACTCCTTAGTAAAAAAAGGCTGATTTAACTTAACTGCAGGATTACAGGCTGTATGCCATCCTATCAGCTTGAACTAAAATGAACATTTACTCAAACAGTTTTTTAGGACAGAAGGAATATCACATTGTCCAGCCCCCCCACTCTTCTTCTCCTTCAGAAAGCACAGTGAAGAAAATACACAGTGAAATACACAGTGCTGTGTATTAGTGCAGCCAGACCACATTGGAGCCTTCACTTTGCGTACGTACGTCAGATTAACAGTGTCGTACGCACTAGTTAAGTTATCATTAATTAACGTGTTACGCTGACTCACTCCACTCCAGCGGATTAAATCATCAGAAATAAGGAGTCTGGGTTTGATGGGTCGCAGACCTCGCTGGTCAGGCTTTTGGTAGTGCTGGTTACCAGAGTAATCAGCCTGTATGATTAATGACTGCCTCTGAGGAGCAGATTGGGCTCCATGCTCAGACCAGCAGCGCTCTTCAGCTACACCTGAGACGCCACTTTCTGCCCGCGTCGATAACTTCCTGTTTCCGACCAATTAGCTCAATCCTGCGCGGTTTACAGGGAAGTCACAAGCCATACCTGTGCATTTGTTTTGATTGGATTTTATTGTGCTCGACATGCGCTTGGAAAGAAGCTGTCTGCTGGGAGAGAAGCTGTCTGATTTCTCCTGATGGACATGTTGAAGTCTGACTGCCAGCGCCAGTGTTCTATGTCAAAGGCAATGTCCAGCGTAGGGTTGGTGCGTCCTAATCAGGTCCTAATCAGCTGTTCCAGTTACGGCCCGGCCACCCAGGCTCTCGGCAACCTCGCTGTTACTAACCAAGGAGGGAGCGTGCCGCCGCTGCTTAGCAACGAGCTGACTGAGAACTGCCACTCCTCTGTGTGAGCGATTATGATCGACATAGTGCCTTTTTTTTTATAAAGACCTCAATGGGCTTAGCAGAGACTGGCTGCAGTCACCTGGCTTGGTGATGCACTCCCCTATTTGCAAAGAAAAACTTCTTTGATTGTTTATACATATACACACACTAACTAAAACCAGATGTTTTTTTTAAATTGGAGTTTTAAACATATTAGAGAGAATTCCAAACATCCCAATTTGGTTTACTTAAAACTGTCCGAACCTGACTTCCCATGAAGCGTAGATACTCCCACACTCTCTTGTGTCAACATCTGTCCTCCTACCCTCATTCTCCTGCCTCCGTGATGTCAACCCGCTGGTAAACAACCTGGTGCTATCAGTGAACAGGAAGCCACTTCCTCCAGTCGTCTGTTTTGCAGAGATGGTGCTCAAATATTTACCAGAAATGCAGTTTAATTTTTTTTGCCGAATAGTCAATTGCAGCTAGTTGTAACGTATCCACACAGAAATGCCCCCGATCATACATATGTGAAATAACTGCTCCTGTGATCGTTTGTGTTGTGCCTCCCTCCCTGTCTCTCTCTCTCTCTCTTTTTCACTCCCTGTGCGTCTGTGGGTAAGTGCATGTGTGTGATAGGGGTTTTGTATGCCCTAGTCGAGGTGGGCATATCGGAGGCCCAAAAACATTAATCGATGCACACATATACTTAGCCCGGCACAGCCCCTTTGAATGTAGAACCCACGCCGGCGGCACTTTTTTGCGGCACTTATTTAGCCTGCGTTTCCCCTCTCTTACCCTGCTGCTATCTATCTCACAGCGGCACCCGCTCAACTCTTTCCTGTTTTCTTCTGTGTTTTGTCAGACCGCAAGTTTCTCATAGCCAACGCGCAGATGAAGAACTGCGGGATCATCTACTGCAACGAGGGCTTCTGTCGGATGTTCGGGTTCTCCCGGGCGGAGATCATGCAGCAGCCCTGCACCTGTCAGTTCCTGGTGGGGCCGGGCACCATGAAGAGCGCCCTGGCCCAGCTAGGACAGGCCCTTCTGGGCTCCGAGGAGTGCAAGGTGGAGATCCTGTACTACGCTAAAGAAGGTACGGGACTTGGGCCCCGTGACACCTCGAGTCCTGTCTTTGAACAGGCCCGGGTTTTTTGGTTCAAACACGCCCTTCGCTCGAGCTGAGAAATACTGGTTTAATAGGCTGTTCTTACCGTCAAAAAGCCTGTTGTAAAAGCCTGTTGCCCCAAAACGGTCTGATGTTATCTACTGAGCTTGGATGACAGGATTTACCAAGCTATTTGACGTGCCATATTTAGAATAAATTATAAAAATAAAATATAGCTGCAAGCAGCAATGACGGTGCCATAGAGGTCACTGGTATGATTTTGGGTACACTAGAAAACGAACTCAGTTAACACTGTTTGTGTTTGCTAATAAGTCTTCAGTAAAATGAACTGAGGGGTATTTCACTAGTTGATTAACATGCAGTGTAGGTACCATCTCAGTTATATGAATCTATTTTTACTACTTGATAAAACATTTGAATATGTCACAGATGCATTAATGAGTAGAACTGGACACCAGTTTAGGCCAGGAATCGAAACCTAAATCTCCCACATAGCAGGTTCACTGCTCAATCATCCTGCTTTCCTATTTTAACCATATTTTGTTGACCAATGAATATTGGTGAACTATAACAGCAAATCACGTTACCCTGGATTGTATGAATTGTCATTGTGTAACTATCTATTAATTTGTTGATTAGTTTACATGTTGATTAGGCATTACACGGCTGAAATTAGATTAGCTGTCATTCGTCCAACTTTTTCATTGCTTATAGCTTTTATTCTCTAGGATCCCCAAACAATAATGAATTTCAGATGCCCTAACCAAGTTTTACGCTGAAGCCATTATTGGTAAAATGAAAAATGCTGGGTGGAAATTTCTTATCAAAGATAGCCTGGACTTTATTAACAGCAACTCTTAAAATGAAGAAATTAAAGCCATAATTTAGCTACAATGCTTTATTTTACTGAAAAAGTCTCCCTCAGGCTGCTCCGTTAACACTGAAGTGTTTCGATAAGAACTTTTAAGTGCCGTAAATGAAAAATGACTGGAAATATAATCCAACCCAGTCTTGACCAAAGCACGACCTCTGCCTCTGTCTCTCAATAATGTTTCCATCTCACTCTGTCCACCCTCAGTCAAGATGAAATATTCCACCTGCCTCACCTTAGGTACATCTGGACATGAATTTGAATGGCAAATTGTAGTGTAATGTAAAGTAGGCAGTTGAGAAGCAACTAGAATGTGGTAATCAGACTTGAAAATGACTTGGCATCAGAACCCATCTAGCCCTTTTTCATAATCAGTGAAATTGCATTACTCTGCATTTGCCCTGCGTCACCCTGTTCGGCTGAAGGTTAAAGGGAGAATGGGTTAGAATCTAAATGTCGAGATGGAGGAAAAAAAAGGAGAGCTTTTGGCTTTTGTTAAAGAGACCATTTTCATCATGGGTGACTGATAATTTATCTGATTGCGCAGAAAATGCGCTTTAACAATCATCCGGAGATAAAGTGGAAGGTGAGCGACTGTTTTCTGACCTCCCTGGGAGACAGACATGGTTTTGGTGCTTGGCACATTGTCGTTGTGAATCACTGGCACCAGCGTTGGAGATGGAGCTCCAGTCCAATCGCGCGTCCCGCTCTGACGCCGGTTACTGATGTCGTCGGAGGCCATGAAAAGAACAGGGCAGCGAAGATGAAGGGCAGCCAGCGGCACATCCTGAAAGTCATCACTGTCTGAGCCATTCTGTGTCTGTGTGTCTGTGTCTGTGTGTCTGTGTCTGTGTCTGTGTCTGTGTCTGTGTGTCTGTGTCTGTGTGTGTGTGTGTGTGTGTGTGTCGGTGTCTGTGTGTGTGTTTGTGTGTGTGTGTGTGTGTGTGGGGGGGTCTGTGTGTGTGTCTGTGTGTGTTTCTGTGTGTGTTTCTGTGTGTGTGTGTCGGTGTCTGTGTGTGTGTGTCTGTGTCTGTGTGTGTGCCTGTGTGTGTGTGTGTGTGTGTGTGTGTGTGTCTGTGTGTGTGTGTGTGTGTGTGTGTTTGTGTCTGTGTGTGTGTGTGTGCGCCCGTGTGTGGGGGGGGAGGAAACCATCAGCAGTATGACTGCACGGTAGACTGGGGCTCTGTTTTGGTATCAGTGCTTCCTTAATGTACTCAGTCCTGGTTTTGATTTGATTACACTCACGTTTTTGCCGAATTAATGAAACGTAATGTAAATGTAATAAGACATCCTTGTGCTTGCTCATGGAGACGGCTGTGGGGTTAACTTTACTAGTGTCAGTAACTGTCTAGCTATAGAATGTTACGCTATCCAAGTTGCCCTGGATTAGAGCGCTTGGCAAGCAAGTTAACAATAAGTATTTTCCCCTTTCCTCGCACGTCATGGAGACAATTTGTTCACGTTTCCCGACAGGCTTCCACGCCCTCTCTTCAAGAACCTGACATTTTAAACTTCCACTCTGCCACAAACACCGCTATTGTAGCCCTCCAGAAGTGGCTGGCTGAAGTGACTATTAGATTAGGTTATTAGGGCATCAGTGTGTCTGGGAAACGCTCCGGTCACCCACCCACCAGACTCCCTCAGCTGGGTAAGCGCGGCGTAGAGAAAATGCCACAGGGACAGGATGCGTGGGATGACATTTCACCGGGGTCGCCACGCTTCCCTTTGATATCTCCCGCAGGTTGATTTTTTTTTCTCCACCGCTAGCGTCTCGTGCCGCGAATGCGCTGCGACGAGCCGTAGCAGAAGGGTCTTGTCTTTGCCAGAAAATCGCAGGCCAGATATCACTGGTTAATTAACGGAGAATTTGGGCGTGGCCGGGGATTTGCGGTGATGAAAAAGAATTGGGTTTAATGTCTGTAAGGAGGCTTTTGTCGGGGGGAACTGAGTGCATCCCCCACCCCACACCCTCACCCAGTGAGGGGATATTTTTAGACCCTCTTAATAGCAGGCTAAAGCCAGGAACCAAGAGAGCCTTGGCTTCCTTTAATCTGGAGCTTTGAAAGGAGTCTGTCCCTCAGCCCAGGTGATTTTTAGCATCTCCCCGGAAGGCCCTGGAAGCCACTGTGTATCAGGTCTTGGACACTGCAAGATGGACACTTATTAAATATATCATCTAATATTTTTAAT
>JAOYSI010003701.1:0-14937 GCA_025775065.1 Hiodon alosoides
ATTCTTTAAAAATATTTAAAAAAAAAAAAAAAAAAAAAAAAAAAAAAAAAAAAATATATATATATATATATATATATATATATATATATATATATATATATATATATACATATACATATGTCCTAACATATACTAATAGAATTGGCTAGCTCTAATAACTAATCTAAAATATAATGCCAGTTTGATTCAATCACATGTATCACATGTATTTTACATGTGTCCCATTACTACTTTAGACAAACACTCAAAATGTGGCACCTAATTATTTAAATTTGTATGTATTTGTAAATTAATATGTATTAACAAAACCTTGTTGTACCATTTGTGGTACAACAATGTTGGTAACAGAGTGAATCTTCACTGAAAGTATGTCTGTACTCCCTTCTTGATTGTTTTTAACCCTTTAGTGAAGTGTCACTTCAGCAGACACAAGGACAGTGAGGAGTTAAAAAATTATAAAACAAAACGCAGTGCCGTCCATCTCAGGGACCTCAGAGTGTGAGAGAGAGACGGACAGACTATAACTCACTTTTCTGTTCCCAACCCAGTTTAGTATCAGTGTTTCTGCCCCCCTGCAGATAGCGCTGTGTGTGTGTCTGAGGCAAATATTTCACAGGAAGCTTGGTCTGTCTGAAAAGCTATCCTTTACGTCCTGACAAAGATACTTAGAGAGAATTGCTTGGGACTGGGAGGACTTGCTTCATTGAATCAATTGCGTTGGAAGAAATAAAAACATTTTCCACTTGAAAATATGTCATGGTTAATTCTGTTAAAAGGAACAATCACATAAACTTTGCCACTGACCTTATCTTTAAACTGCCTGGCAGTTTTATCCATTCATTAATAGGGTCTTAGTCATTTATATTTATCGCTTCCCGTCAGTCATAGTCATAGAGACTAGTTTATGTTTCAAAAAGGTGTTAAATTCAGTTAATCTTAGCTGCTGTGAAAAGTTAAGAAACATTAATTTGAGTTATTATTATGTTTGGATATTCATTTGATTTAGAAAACAAAAAACACAAGTACAAAAATATATGCAGCAATATCAAAATACATTTTTTTACTTCACTTTGATGGGTGAGAGAAGATGACACAAACTGTGGTCAGAATGGAAGGGAAATATTGGATATAAATTAAGTTTGTGTTCAATCTCCCAATAACAAATAGTCTGCTTCTAAAAGAATACGAATCTCTTTGCTTTTAATTAAAATATTGATGGGATGTTCTAAAACAACAACTAAAGGTCAGTTAATATATATATTTTATATAAATTATAATTTTGCATGTACATACAAAAATCTCATTGAAATTGAATATGCATGTTGCCTATGCACACAGGTTTGTTGGAAAAATGTCAATCAGAAAATGGTTGATATTTGTTAAATACAAGTACGCCAGAAACATTTTCTGGGTGAAATTAATACCCAGTTAGATAATAGATAATAAATAGATAATAGAATAGTCTACAGTTTATTTTCACAAAATGTAGCTTTTTGGATACATTTGTCAGTAAATCTCCTGTTGACTAGGAGAAGAGAAATAGAAGCACAATCTGACGCTGTAAATCTTGTCTCAGTTATGGAGCAGATTGAGACCATTCCGCAGACGGAAGCTTGTATTTCCCTGTAAGTGCTCTTGACAAACAGGAACAATTATGGTGGAGAGCCAACGAGCGAGAGCTTTGTGTCATTGTCAGCCCCACACTACAGCATGCTCTATGTTTCCACTTAAATTACCATCAGCTCTCTGACCAGAAAGGCAGGAAGCATAAACAGGCCTCTTCAAAAAAGCAACACAACACCAACTCATTCACTCACTCACTCACAGATGTAGACACACACAGTCACACAATCAGAGATACAGTCATTCAAACATACACAGTCACATGTTTAATGCACATATTTTAAATAACGTTGATATTTTTCAGAGATACAACGTTCTTTATCATACTTTGAGAAAAATTTAAATGATATGCTGTGCCCTGCAAAATGATCGGCACCCTAATATATTAGCAAGAAATACTTATTTTTTCTCAAAAACATACAGGTGACAATTATTGGCATACCTGCATTTAGTACTTTGTGCACCCTCCCTTTGTCAAGTTAACAGCACTGAAGTGTCTCCTATAATGTTTGATGAAGCGTGAGAACACATGAAGTGTTTGAGACCATTGACAACTTGGCAGAGGCGCCCTGGCAGAGGCAGCCAGTTTATGGGCTAAACTCTCCTGGTACTCCATGGAGTCCATGATGCCATATATCCAAACATGGTTCCCAGGGCCTTTGGAAGTAAAAAAGCCATTAGGTTCATGCCTGCATGAGCATTGCTCTTTTTACGCCAAACCCACCTCTGGTGTTTGTTGCAGAAAAGTTCTAATTTTTAGTCCCATAGACCATAGGACCACGCTCCAAATGATTTTTAGCGAACTCCGGGTCCTTACATTTGTGGTTTGGTGACAGCAGAGTCTTTCCTCTGGCAAACTTCTTGGCTTGAAGACGGTGTCTATTGTTGTTTTGGAGATTCGGTGACCCCAAGATGTAACAAACTTCTGCAATTCTCCAACTGTGATCCTTGGAGATTTTTTTGCTCCAGCATGGAAGCAAAATAAACTTGTGTCTGCTTCCAGGGAGGTTCATCACTGCTCCAGTTGTTTTGAATTTCTTAATGAATTCCTTATTAGCTGAGGTAGGCATTTTCAGGCATGTGGCTATTTTTTTTATAGCCATTGCCTGTTGTTTCATTTCATTTGTGTGTTCTCTGGCCTTTCCCATGTTGATGGATGATACTCCAGTGAAAAGGAAGTCATGGATGACAACTTATGAGTTTCACAAGTCTCAGGTGAATGTTAAAGAGTAAAATCTTAACCGAAATATACATCTATTAGATTTTGTTAATAAGAACGTCTAAGGGTGCCAATAATTGTGACGCTCATGTTTTAATTTAAAAGAATATTCTTGATAAAAATGTATTTTTTCATTTGAACTATTAAAAATAATTAAGAGTTAGACTTACCGCTTATTTTGAGTGTAAGAAAAAGCAATTAAATTTTTTCACAGCCTTTTTGGTTCCTGTTTACATAGGGTACCAATAATTCTGGAGAAAAGCAAAAAACATATATTAACAAGAGAACATTAGAAAAAATAAAACACAGGTGCCAGAACTGGCCGGGTTGGTACTCCACCGTGTTACTCTGCCATATCGTCAACGTCAAGTATTTGAGAATAGACAGTGGATAGAATATGACAGTGGTGTTAATAAATGTCGGGACATATGAAGAAGAAATAAAATTAAATAACATGTTTGTGTGAGATCTTTTGTAGATTTTATTCAGAAATTTAATTTCAGATTATCCTTTTAATTTGCTCCCCCCCTTCAGTTCATTACTAACCTTCGGCCTTTCAATAACTTTGGTGCTCACTGCTCTCCTGTGTCGTTTTTCTGAGGTTCAAGGAAGATCCCGCCACAGCAAATTCATGTCCTCCCAAGATTTATAGCTCACTCATGACTTCAATGTAGTTATAATGTTTTTGTAGCTTGAGCATAATAGTTAGGAAACAACATCTATAAATGTAAATCAACCCTCAACCTTGTGATAACAAGGGAAACCACAGAAAATCTTTTTCTGTCTTATTTAAGTTCTGATGTGAGTTGCATTCATAACAAATTGGGGAGAAGACAGACACTGCGCTCGGTTAGAGTTCTCTGAAGAGCCTATTGTTGTGTCCAGGGTTATCCACTTCATAACTAAATTACCCTGAATAGTCTTTTATTGCAACGCCCACGTATCCACACGCTTTCCCCAAGATCAGTTTGAAACTTTGGACGAATTCACAGCAATAATGGAATAAAAACAATACTTACAAATCTCAAAAGGAGCATTCGACATGTAGAAGACTGTAATGTGGTTTCAAAATGCCATTGAAAAAAGCGTTCCTGGAATTTCAATTGGCCGGAAATTAAAGACATGAAAAGACATCAAAAATCCCCCAGGGAGCCTTCTCGGTTAAGTGCTGCCAAACTGGCCTGTCCTGAAGACAGGCTGTAATGACACTACACTCCTGCCACAGATAACCTGTTTAATACTTTTCAAAGGCAAACCTTTCGATGCAGTTTAGAGAAACCAATTTCAAACATTTCTATTTTGTTGAAATATTTTGTTTAATCAGATTAATCTGAATTATGAGAAAAACTCAGATAGCGTTCAAAGGTAATACAGTTGAAACACCACAATCATTATGAAAATTATCAGTTTACATCAGTAAACAATCAGTAAATTATGGTGACCAAAGTTAAGCTTATAGACACCAACAAATTATTTAAATTATTGTTATCAGAAATCATGCCACTAACCTTTATCATTCTTTAACAAGGCAAAATGTATCTCTCATGTATTTTTTCCCAATAATTGGAGCTGACTTGGATTTTGCATTATATTTAATACATTTCAAGCACCAGAGTGTGGTGCAATTAGTGAAACAACGAGACCCTAACTGCGGGTGTGGCCCCACAGTTTGCCTGTCAGTCGGGGCAGCTTCAGGGCTTTCGAGGGTGGCTCTTGGCTGCCTGCTACACTCCAGGGCCCCTTCAGACCTCTCAGTCACCGGCCGCAGTGGGGCAATTCTTTCCGAGGCTAATTACCGCAGGGACCAATTGTCATTGAATGCGTTATTTTATTAATTTCTTAAATATTTTGTGTAGGCTTAATGCAAAAATGCCACTTGTATTCTTTGTTTGGTGATTTATGAATTTTTGTCTTGCATTGCAGTTTGTTGTTATTTATAATTTTTTGGTAGCATGGATAAGTCCACTTTGGGCTGACAAGTGGCATTCATGTTTTATTGAGATATGTTTTCCTTTTGCGATTTTCTTATTTCCCTCTTCCACTATGACGAGTCTGTCTTACATATGTGACATTGGAGGGTTTTACTTAAGCTAGCACCTGTAAACATACGGACGCTTTAGAAATAACTGCAATTCAACACTGAGAACAAATCACTGAGGAAGGGAAACAATGTTATTTTCCAGTGAGAGGTGTATATATATATATATTAGCTCTGTGGAAATCCAAACAGAATAGTTGTGTCAGAAACTTTAAACGACTAACCATATGCAAATTGCAATAAGTAATTAGAAATACTGGACATGGAAGCAGCTAATTATTTTATTTTATTTTATATATATATATAAAATAAAATAATAAAAAATTATTATAGGACTCGCACAACAGTTTTTAGCTTTGCAGTCATTTTAAAATTGCAGACTCAACCCTACGCTACACCCTGTGAAATGCATGGTGTGATCAAAGGAAAAATATCTATTTGCGTTTGTAAACAACTTTTCCTTTTCCGCCACATTGTTCTGCTGCAGAACAGAAAATCTTCAACATCAAAAAGATAGAGAAAGCATTTTCTTCTTATCTTAATTGACATGCAATTTCAATGATGACCTTATACTTTGGTATTACAGGCAACAAATCTGATTCTAACGCAAAGGCCCATGGGCTCAGAAACAGCCTAGATTGGCTGAAATCTGACAGTGGCTAATTTACAGATGATTAATGATGACATCATTTTCTATTTACAACTTGCCATATTAAAAGGTTTCAGGTCTCAACTTTAAAGGATTCTTTGCCAGAGTTGTGTAATTAACACTGTTGGGAGATAAAAATAAACGGCTGAGTAGCTGCCAGCCACGGAAACATTGTGCAGAAGGTGTGAATGTCATAACCTTCGCTGCTGTCTGTGTAATCAGGATTGTGCACCACAGATCAAAACAACACACACGCCTCTTATTGCACAACAGAGAAATGTGAGTATTACCTATTCCAAACAGATGTTGACAGTTGTGTATTTGCATATTTGTGCGTGTGTGTGTGTGTGTGTTATTTAAATGGATGCATGCATGTGCATGTGTGCATGGTTGGAAGAAAGTGGGACAGCTGGGATTTCATTTCCACTAACCTGAGAAAGAAAACAAGGCTGGCAGAGGGATAAGAATTTACTCGGCCTTCACACAGGGTGTGTATGCCAATTTACCAAGATCACCTTTTTCGTTTGGTGCTCTCAGCCATCTCCTTTATCTTGTGAAATGACAAATATTTTAACAGTGAAGTCGTCGCCTGAGCAAGGTGAGGGCTGGAAATAGCAAGATCAACTGGGCCCCTCATTTTTTCCAGCACTAGGGAAAGGTGTTCCCAGAGTTTGCTCTAATGCGGGCTGGGTAAGGGAGATTGCCCCTCAGGTTTACTCAGCCCTGAAGGCATGTGCATGTGTACGCTCCTGTACAGTGCATTCCTACCCTGTTTGCAATTCAATCAGAACAGGAAAGAAAGTTCACCCCTACCCCCTCATCAAATATACTTTCATGTCACACATTTTTTAAAACCACCAGCGTGCTCCAGGCCCATATACTGAAGGAGTCGTGCCCTCTCTTCATCCCCGAGAAGCCTCACTTCTGCCAGCTGCACAAACCTGGATTATTACAGTCCTGAGTGTTTATAGATGGATCTATAGTGAGGGGCTGCCATAATAAATATATTGAATTAAAGCAGCCACGATGGTGGCCAAACACTTCATGTGACTGCTTTCCAGGCTCCCAACATTCCCCCAAGAAACAAGACAGGCTGACAGAAATGACCCAGACTGACAGTTGTCCTTTATCCCCACAGTTTACATCCCATTCGTCCCATTTCATCCATCCATTGAGCCCCATCTTTGGCTGCTGTAAGCCCTGTGCTGATCCTCTGATGCCGATCTTTAGCAGCCTTGTCTCTTCATTCATTCTTACTTACGAAATGTGACTGAAATGAACAGCTCTGCTTGATGTGTAGCTTTGTGTAGCTATGTAGCAAAAAGAGACCCAAGACAAAACACTAAAGTGGACACCAGTGGCTTTGTGATTTTCGTTAAATTTAGCATTTATTGTGTAAGTTTATTCAATTACTAATAGCTAATGTCAAATATTGCCACAGAATATCAGTTCTCTCAATACAAACATGGTACTCAATCTTTTTTTTCTTGAAGGAAAATCACATAATTCATCCTCTACCCAACCTAATTAAACTGTGACTGTTTTCCAATAATGTGTGTTTCTATTACTTGATACCAATGGCCACAGCTCAGTTGATAAAATGGGTTAACAAGTAAAATGTCAGTCTTTCTTGTGCTACTATTGAGTCGAAAAAAACATTTTGTGCCAGGTTCAAACTTAAGAGACCTATACCTGAGACGTGCGACAGCATCTGCAGAAAAGTGGTTGAAGGGGTTAATTGCTTTTAAAGAGAGGGGCAGCTGAGAGGAAAAGTTAGATAAGGTGGAGTGGAAGCAATGAGTGGCAGTTACTATAGCCCCCCCCCCCCCTCCCCCCTTTATAAAAAAGTGAGTAGTGGAACAGCTCGGGTACCGGGGGACTGAAAGAATGCTGGGGGATTTTCACACAAGACCTAGATCAGGTTTTGAGTGGCGTGAGCAGGCAAGCACCGTGTCTGGGGTCAACGCTCATTTTTAGCGCCCCACCATTGTTTACAAACCTCCTAGACCAACCCCCGCCCCCCAACTGACAGGACTGGAGATGCATAAACACTTTCAGGGCAGAAAAAAAGGAGCTCTCCATTCAAACCTGAAGTGAAAATCCCATCAGATAGGCATTTCCTTTTCCACCACCAATCTGGAGAACTCACTGCAACATTCTTATCTAATCGTTGCAACAATCTGGCTTTTTCGCTCTGCCCAAACACGGCGAGAAAGTCATAATGAAAGTTCGATTTGAGCCTGTTCCTTTCCTATAGCTGTAGATCAGCCCTAAATTCAGGAGAAAAACAAGCCCCTTTAATGACAGGCAGCGATAAGAGACAAGAAAAAAACAGTGAGCTGTCTGGTCTGCACAGGAAGTGGCAAATCAGTAGTATTGTACATCAGCAGGGCCAGCGAAATGCCGTCAGCGTAAAAACAACAGTGTGGCCTGGCTTGGGGGAAACTGAGTCCGTCATCACTACCTCTGACAACACCACTGACATGAGAGATAAAGCTGGGAGGGGAAAAAGAGAAGGAACAAATTGACGGTACAGTCAGAGATAGGAGGTGCCCAAAAACACTGACAGACTACTGACCCCCCCGCCCAAAAAAAAGAAAAACAATGAGGGGGGGTAGAAGAGTGAGAATTAATTACCACCCACCAAAACAAAGTCAAAAAAGCCCTTGGGTATTTTAGGATGCTGGAGTTCAGGAGCTCTGTTTGATAACTTGTATACAGGGAAATAATAAATTACTAAATGAAGATAGCACAGGAAAATTCAGGATCAGATCACAGTTAGCAATCCCTTTACCACAGAGTGCAACTGCCTCCTTGCTGGTCTCTCTAGATAGACAGGGCAGCAGACCGAAGAACCAGACCCCTCTGAGCTCAGCTGCTCGGGAGTTGGATTTTATCACTAGAACTGCCCTGTCCTTTTGTTAGAGCTCATCACTGGAATAGCACTGTAGAGTTTATCCCTAAAATATCCAGTGTTAGGCAAGCTACATAAAAAGTATCTATCTAAAGCTGTAGCCATTTCCTGATTTTAGCATCGCTATACTATAAACTTGTTGAAAATAGAGGTAGCTAACTAAGCTAAAGCCTCTTTCAAGCACAGGGGCCTGGAGTTTGAATTGCACCGTGGAAGAAAAAAATGGTAATGTACAACATTTATATAACAGTATGCAGATTGAATTCAAGTCGACTCTGGCTGGTCTGCGCAGCTCTATGAAAAAAAACAACTTGATTCTCAATTCAATAGATCAATTGCATTTCACTACTACCTGATATATTGTGCATCATAAAACAAACTAAATCCTACAGATTTCCGCAGCTCGTTAAAAGACCCCTAACCAGGAAGATATGTTGGTGTACGTCTGCACCACCCAGACACCGATGGGAGTTGGAGAGGGAAAGCCACTGGAGCTGCCTAAAGACAGCGGATGATCAGCAAACACAGATAGAAGCCCTGTTGCTGAATTGGTTTATGAAAATTGCCTTCCCGTAAATATTTCTACCTTCTGCTTTGCACTGGGGAATCCCAGCATGTTCCAGAGACCTAGAAGCAGTGTCGCAGATACCAGGTAAATGTTCTTTTCCTGATAAATCTATATCATGATCTCTCCAAATTATCAGGCACATTTTTGCCATTTGGACAGGTGTTTATGCAGCTTTGGTATATGGATTGAAACTGCAGCTGCAGAATAATAACTGGTGAGGTACCTGAGTCACATGATTAGTTAAGTTGAAGTTTTGACTGACTACTGGAACAGCACTGTTCCCAATTAGAGTTAATCACTGGAACAGCACTGTTCCTAATTAGAATTAATCACTGGAACAGCACTGTCCCTAATTAGAATTAATCACTGGGACAGCACTGTTCCTAATTAGAGGTCATTACTAGAAAAGCCATCAGAAGTTTCCCTATTCTCTACCCTAAACCCACAACCTAAGGGTGCTGTAGAGTTTGAGATGTGGTTTACTCATACTGCTTTTGTGTGTTTCTGAAAAAAAAAAAAAAAGTTTGTTAGCAATATAATAATGCAGTTTTACAGTTCTGTCACATATTCCAAGGTGGGGCCAACCTACAAAGCAGGACGGTTGTATGTTGTCCTTAGTGAACTTTTCATTAAAAGCTCTGCCAGCTAGACAGAAAATGTACATTCTGCAAATGTAGTCTCTTCCAGGGTCATGGGGCGTGGCTTAGTCTGGACAGGGAGTGTCTCACCATTGCCTTTGCTGCGGTGGTTTCCACTTCAGTGCTGTTGCATACACATTCCTGCAGCAGATCACATTTCAAAGCAGGAAATCTAACCCTAATCAACAAATACAGTCTCAGAGTGAGATCGAGCTAAAAAAGCAAACAAAGCACACACGCTTGTTCTGTTCATGCAATTGCACCCAATATGATAGGGAAATGCAGGACAATACCTCACTCTGCTAAGCATAATAGCAATTGACTGGCGATTTTGTGTGTGTGTGAGTGTGTGTGTGTGAGATTGAGAATAATATATGTCAATCTGGAAAAGTGGACAGAAATCTGTAAATCACAAGAAACGCTTTGTTAGCTTGTTATTTCATACCAGCTCACTATAGTGTGACGTACACACCCACACAATGTCCTCTTTCTCCCCCACCCCCCTGTCTTTTTCTTAATTGCTTTGATTTTATTGGAATAACAAATACATAAACAGTATATTTAATTATGGGGAATACAATAGCCACAGTAGAATTAACTGGCACACTGGCTGTGTCCCTCTATCCAAATCTCTGACTCTTTGACTTTCCACGAAGCTCTCTGTACCTCTATTCTCTTTCTCTTTTTCCATGGAAATTAAGTCCTCAATGTCATGAACAACAGTCTGTGTAATCGAGCAATGGAGACTAGACAAAGGGACCGTTGGGGCGTTGCCGCTGGCAGCCAAATACTTTTCTGCTGCTCTGACCCCTGGCCTGACGGACTTTCAGGAAGCGTGTTCTTTGCTGGGAAGTGCGACCTGTCGGGCCGAGGATGCGGAGAGGGCATCCTTCATCTCCACTGCGGGGGAAGTCTAGCAAGCCGCTTTCTGCATGACATCATAAGGGCCTAATTTATCACCAGCCACCAAGCATCAAGAAAATCATAACATCCTTTCAGGAAGATCTTGTGAAAAATAATCAGATGTGCTTTGATGAAAGCTCCCACCATCTCGGACCACGTCCAGCACTTCTCGCTGTGACCTGTTGTGAGCATTGGGTCTCCCAGACGAATCGCAAAAAGCTTGTGGGCCGCTGTCCTGGACCAGCTTCATGCTTGTCCTTCAGAACCTGCTTCAGTCCTGATGTGTTTCTAATTGCATTTCTTCCAGCTCCTAATTCACCTGAAAAATGTGACATTGGCGACAGTGTAATCTGAAAACAATCAAATTCTGCTTCAGAATTGTCTGTAAATGGTCTAATTCTGCAGATACCATGTTCTGAATATTATCTAATTCTGCTGGCAGTGCAATGTGTAAAAGGTCTAATTAAACTGCCTTGCTATACCTGTCACATGTGTCTGTGCTTAATGTCAAATGAAGGTAGTTTATAGTAAACAGTTCTAAGTTGAAACAAAAGCCTGCTGTTTAAAACAAATGCTGCATTTAATTAATTCTAAGTCTGGTTTTAAGCTTCATCTGCTTATAATAATTGAATGTAAATTACTTAGATGTAAATCTTAGAACCAAACTTAATTTTGTTTTAAATTATAATAATCACTTTCAATCCCTTGAAAAATGACTTATAGCAAAAATATATTCACATAAAGATACACAAACCAATTTCATTTCAAAATAAACCCTTCCAAAACCAACAAAAACTCTTATGACAAATCAATAACCCACTCATGCCAATAATCAACAGACAGTTCTGATCCCACCCCCAATGCCTGCCACACGATTACCAGTCTCCTTTTTAAAAGTCCTATCATATAATCAGGCACGGGTTCATGCTCCTAGCTCCGTCATCCCACCCACTTTCTTAGTCAACCAATAGAAGTATTCCAGTCATCTTCCTCGTTTTTGCCTCACTTTCGGTTTACGTCTTTCCTTGCTGTTAACATAGCTTTAGTTCTCTTCATTTTACATGGCTTCTCTTTTTCAAAAGATTCTTTAGTTGCATCGGTGTAACCCTTGAGAGCATTCAATCATTTGTTCGTATCACTCCCCGGACCCGGCGAAATCAGAACACACTGCCCAACTATCCATTATTAATATAAACGAGACATATCTGCTCCCAATTGCATCGGAACCGTCATGGGTGTTGTATTGGACTCACGGTTCTGGATCTGGCACCGTGGAGGGTTTTTCCCAGTGCCTTTTTTCTCCCAGGTAATCAATGCACCTCTCTCCCCACGCTCCCAAAAATCTCTTCTGTCTTGTCATCCCCTTCCCAACTCTCCTTCTGAACTTGACTTCATGTTGGGAGTCACACTAGCCGTGGAACAGGGGCTTGATTCTGTTCCCACACCACTCCCACCAGTGGACAATGTGTGTTTCTCTTCCCACATCATCTCAGCAGTGGAAGATGTGTATTTCTGTTCCCACCAGTGGAAGATGTGTATTTGTGTATTTCTGTTAGTGCCTCCTTGTCCCCCTTCACCGCAACGCATCACAAAAACCTAAACAAAATCACATATGGCTAGCAATGGCTCACACGGACCCAGAATAGAAAGAAGAACATCCCCAAGCCCCTTTAAAACTGGAATATTTGTTTTAAGCTACGAAAAGGTTCACTTAAAGCAAGCACTGAGAATGTTGCTGCATGTTGCTGAATGTCACAACAGACAAGAGAAACGATTCCCTCGTGGAGCTAAAAACCGTCAACACCAAAAGTCATCGACTCCAAGAATGAACTTGTAGTGAGCTTGTTCACAAAAAGCCCCTCTAAACTTTCATCACCTACGTTTTCTAACTACTTGACTAGCACCAGATAGCTTCGCTAACTGCAGAATAATCTAGCTCGCAATCTCGATATCATGTCCATGATTAGCTTACTTCTTAAACTTACTTCTTGATTGTTTGCTGCCAGATGCAATATTGATGGGACAGCACCAGGTCGGAGGATTAAGCCTTTAGCGAAGCCATGTACTTCACATTATTTTTGATGCAGTCTGATGAAAAATGTGCTGTGCACACACGCCGGTTCAGACTAAACAGCAGTGGCATTTGATCCCTGCCATAAATGAATTACAGCCAAAGCAGACGCAAAGACAGACCTTTTGGAAGAAGGTGCATAGAAACATTGTGGACCTTGCAGTCAGGCACTGCACAATTTATGTAACTCCTGTGTGTCATTGCCATTCGCTGTCCTATCCCGTCAGCACCAACAACAAAGAACGTCAATCTGTTCGAGACCAAGGAGGTGTACAAGGAGTGATATATAAAAATAAAAATAAATGGATCAACTGTCATTGCTGTATTAAAATCAGATACACAGGTAACATCATATGAGAACCCAAAATCACACTTATTTGAGGCAGACTTTGAAAAAAGAGATGTAAATGATGATTTTTAATATTTCACAGTTTTGCATCATGCTCATAGTGTGCAAATATATATTAAAAAGGATATGTTTCTAATTATATGGCCCCTTTAAGCCTGCAAGTTGGCTGCTTTGCCACCTAGTGCGTTGAATACAATAGCCATTTTCTTCAACCCTAAAAGGACTATTTGGACAATCAACGCACACATACGAAAAGCTGACGTCTGAAACACTCAGCTCAAAGAAAAAAGGAATTAATCGCGTTGCCACAAAGGTTTGTCCAACATAAACCACTCTCCTCAGATTGCACGCAGCGCAGTTCCCGTTTCAAGCCCTTCCAGCTCTCCGGTTCAGTACGTGGTCCTCTCATCATCTCCTGGTGAGATGGCACCGCAGGCCCCAAAGGCCGCTGCAGTGTTCGCGCCACACCAATAAAAATGACTCAACCGACATCCGGCGATGAACACAGACCGTTCGTGGAATTCTGAAGGCTCCAGTTGGAAGATGCAGGAAAGTCACTGTTAAAGCATTCCAGGCAAATCTCACCCGTCTCGACGGATGTGAAGAAAGATAAATTATTATTATTTTTTGGAATCGGAATTTGGAGAAAGGGAGCGATAATAAAGAACCACATTTCCCAACTGTAGACTGGAATATGAGGTAATTAAATGTCTATCTTTTATTAGCCTTCTTATCCACAGACAAGGACATGACCTTGCTGGCCTACCCTTCAGATTTAATTCTGTTTTCATTCAAGCATTTCTCTCCCTTGTTCTGCATTTTGAACCCTTTTACATTTTACTGAACCTCACACTTTGCTTACTCTGTCTTTCACAATGCATTGAAATATGTTACTGAAACAAACAAAAACAAATCCCCTCTTAGTTACACTGGCTGTGAACATGAACAAAACTAATCAAATCACACTTGCAGTAGAATGGCTGTGGTATGTTATTCAAGGCATATTTCTGGCCTGGTTTTTATGACTAGACAGTGATGTGATGGATAAACAGAAACACAACAACTATTTCCCTGCCATGTACAACTGCTCGAGAACACAAAGTGGTTGAACACAACATCATGTATTTGTTCTTCTTCATCACGCTGAGAGGAGCCAGAGGATTGGAAAATTAAAGATAACACGAAAGGAAAAAGGAACACATATTACCATCCTCACCAGTGAATGCACATGGAAAATTTAAGCATTTTGTTACTGGTCTATGCAGTGGTTATAATTCTTTTAACATATTTAAGTCTGTTGTCATTCTGATGGGTCTTTTTAAAAATACATTACTAGTGAAACCTACATGATTGATGATGTAGTCATTGCTGCTGACCTCAACGTGAAGATGAACTCACCAGAAAATCCTCACTGACTGTTTAATTAGTAAGAAAGCATTGTGTGAAATATAAGCTGGCAAAATTGAAGTGATCCTTAAACCTGACACAAATCTGGTGTTAATCTCATGGTAAGTGATCTTCTCACAAAGTGTGGAGCTTCTGGCAGGTTTGGGAAAATCATGGTTAGGGGAAAGCGTGTAGCAGTCTGTGATAGCAGATTGAGCCCAGATAAATAGATGTTAAAAAAGCCACATCACCAGTATATAAGGAAAAAAGTACAGCTCATTGTAGACCATTCCACTTTTCCACTGAAAGTTTGAGCCGCGCTGAGTAGTGATTCATTTCAATTTGAGTTATCCAGTGACTGTGTTGAAGAAAACTATTTGTTTTGATGTTCAAACTAATATCTGAAATAGAACAAAAACTGATGGGGAAATTGTTTTGGAACCCAACCATATTATAGATAACTTATACAAGCCCAAGTGCACTGTAAATTGCTTGAGGGTTTCAACTAGCTGAAGCCTGTGTAACTAAAGATAATCCCCCATTGGGGATTGCTTTCCAGTCATGAGTGTTGAGTAATAT
>JAOYSI010003703.1:0-14935 GCA_025775065.1 Hiodon alosoides
ATGTAAATACTTATTGTCCTGTAACAATATTGTTTTTATTTTATTTTTATTTTTCTCCATGTGTATATTATATTGTACAATTACTTTGGCAACACTGGCTAATGCATGTAATGCCAATAAAGCATCATTGAATTGAATTGAATTGAGAGAGAGAGAGAGGCAATCCCTGCAGAAATAGTCCTATTTGGGTGATTCGTTCCAGCAGCACTGTCTCTTAACAAAACCAAACAGCAGGCGTCTGACAGGGAAACTGAAGCTTGGCAGACCGGAATAATTACAGATGTCTGCCCGTGTAGAACATGACAGCTCTGCCTTCAATTAACCAGAAAGAATGTTTTTTCATCACCAAATGGTCACAGGACGCTGCCACTGAACGTTGGTATCGCAGTGTTGGAGCCATTTGTGGAACTCAGTCAGGATATACCTGATATAAAAAATAAATTAATTAATGAGCAAACCACCACCCCCCCCAGATAAAATTATTTAGAAACTATTTGAAAATCAAGACTTCGCATGGAGAAACAAATCAAAACATTGACAGTTATCCCAGAGTTATCCCACAGTTGGCAAACATTGTTCAAATTTCAGAGAACTCTTCATTGGAAAGTGAGGTACATTTAGAATAATCTATTTAAGACCGTGTTTTATGAACACCTGCCACACACATTTAGTGGACCTGGATGTTTGAACTGCTGATCCTGCGCTGAAGCAACCCCAAAATTAGCTGTCATGCTTTCTGGACTTGCCCAAATGATACTAAAGAAAAGCTTTTATAGCTGGAACGGTGTTGGAAAAAGGTGGGAAATCATAGGTTTTTTTTTTTGTGAGTCGTTCACGGTTTAAATATTTTCAGACAATGCTGAAGAAATGCTCAGTCAAAACGTAGAAGGTTAATTGTGAACTTGACCTCTGCATTCCTGGAATTTAAGTGTCACAGGCAGTGACCAGTCAACATTCTCATCGCGGGCGATGGACGGGCAGTGAATGACATGCAACTTATTTACATTTAGAGTGATTACTAAGTCTCCAATTGCTCAAAAATTATTAAAAAATGTATTACCAGACTTTAAAGAGATACGCCGCATTCCTAGAAATATTTTATAAACTGTTATTTCACGTTGTGAGGTTTCTTTAATTAAATAACATAAAATAACTATTTGAGGCTTTCAGTAACAAGAATGGTAACAATTTGCTTTTCATTTACACGATAATCTGCTCTTATTATATTTTTATTATTATTAATTGTCTTCACAAGCTTTACTGTCACTTATTGTTTGGAATGAATGAAGAAAATTATGTAAAATTCGAATGAAAACATAAATCTGTCTTAATGGCAGCCTCCCCTTTCCTGGCCAGAGGGTCCAAATCTACAATTTGCAATTACATATTTTCAACGCTGGGGAAGAAATGGCTATTGTTTGCCTGACCCTATGCCTTCATTCAGGTAATTGCCTTTACCATGATCTGCAGCCCGATTGTGTGCCAGGCTTGCAGTTTGGTAACACAGAGAGAGCATGTTAAGACAACAGCTGCAGTTTTTTAACAGCCCTGGAGGCTGTTAGAGGAGAAGTAACTACATTGATGGCAATGGTGATAAGGTATGATGACAGAAATGCCTTGGACATGTGCATGTCTAAAACATTCTGAGCTGGGGCCCCACGGTTAGATGCAATATTTTGGATGACCGTGGGTCAGACAAGACCTTTATGTGTGATTTGAAGGGCCATTTTAGTGAGATTGGTATTCTGGATGGGCAGGAACCCCAGTGAGTACTGGATGTATTTGATTTGTATTATATTTGTATTTATTTGGCAGCATTTAGTTTCTAGTTTTTTATTAATTAAGTACCTGATATAAGCAACTAAATAAATACACATCCCTCAGACCTTGGTCTAGTAAGATCCGTAATCCATTGCTTGGATTCACTGGTAACCAAGCAGATATTGATATAATGTAATACTATTTCAGGCTGACCCTGATCTTCAACACACATTATTTAGTAAAAATGATCATATAAGTATATAGCAATGTCGCTGCACATTGTCTCTATATGTAGTGTATAATGTCTGAAGCTATAAAAACTGACGGCACAATCCATTATTTTTATATTTAAAACTGCTCTGATACAAATAAAACGTCAATTAAGTATTTTTAATGCAGTGTTCTGCAATCTAAATTAACTTCATTTCACGTAAATTGGCAATTATTTTGCGCTAATAGTTTCATAAACTACAAATGAGAACCCTAACAGCTTGTTCTGCAGATCACTGTTTCTTAAGAAATAATCATTTCACAGTGCCACACTGTATGATTCAAATTTTTTTTATGTACATGATCAACTATGCGGTACTACAGTTCAATGAAAAACTGTCACTCATTCAAAACAAAATTACATATTTAATCTGACAACAAACAAAACGCATCTTAACAGGGATGGACACATGAAGTATTTTTTTTGTCCTGACAGCAGCAACACAAATTTCTTTCAACTAATAGGCGTATTCATTACGCCTTTCCCAAAACGCATAAATTCTGCAAAAAAGTTTATTTACATTTTTTTTTTAAACACACACGCATGACAAATTAGACAATTCAGTCAATAAATGGACAGCTTTATGAGATGACTCCAAACCACCTCTGGCATGCTCCTGGTAAGTCATTTCCCCAGTGATGGCTGCAAACACATGTGTAAAGTACTAGCTCTCCTTCCGTCTAAGGCCTGCTATCCCCTGGGCCACACGTGATCGCTAAAGTTACTCGACAAAAACGCCTCAGGTGGAATATATTCAATAAAAAGGAAAACATTAGAATAACAGATATGTAAAGTGTGCTGGCTGACAGTTTTGAGTCTTCCCAAGATGGGAGATGCAAAGCAAATAAGGTCAGTGAGAAGTGTTTTTTAAAATTCAAATTGTCTTTGCCGTCTAAACCATATTAAATCTTGCTTATCCGAGGGAGGAATATTCTGACTGAGTGGCATAATTTATACATAGAGACGGCTTTTGCCAAATAATTCTGTGAATTTCTAATAATTACATTACTTTCAGGGGTAAAAATTGCAAGAAGAGTATTATATCATGGTCGTGGTTGAGGTTAAACAAGGTTTTCATGTGATTCAGTTTGTTTTTCACCTGGCATATTGAAACGCCTTTCTGGACAGCTCCTGTGGGATGTGGAAACCCATTCCACAGTGGAGTGGTGATGTGACAGGTATACCGAAATAATAAAGATGAGAACTGTCAAGGGGGCTCCTGTAACTCCAGCTGGCTGTGTCGCTCTATTCAAAGCCAGCTGTACACATGTGGTTAAAAATGTTTTCTGACCAACAGAATATATTATTAAATGCCAAAAGTGAAAATGAAAGCATTCATTGAAGTCATCCATGAGTACCTGTATTTCACAGCTGCCAAACAGTATGTAATGGTTATTGCTGTTGATGCTAAAAAATAAACACCTCAGTCTACCAGTGACACTTTTATATTTAGAGTCAAGTATATAATTTTACTGTGCTTGAATTTATCTTAACAAATGTTTTCCTCTACATAACAAATGTCTACAATGCATACCTACAAATACACAAATTGGGGCGTCTGAGAAAAACATAACGAGTATATATTGGTGAATTTATTACTTGTTCTTGAATGCTGTGAGACGTTGGGCCACACTTCTTAATCACTGAATTCAGGTGTTTCATTCAGTCCCATTGCCACAGGTGTTTAAAAATCAAGCACCTAGCCATGCAGTCTGCCTTTACAAACATTTGTGAAAGAATTGGTCGTTCAAACGGCTCACTGAATTCGAGCGTGGTACTGTAATAGGATGCCACCGTTGCAACAAGTCAGTTCGTGAAATTTCTTCCTTCCTAGATATTCCACGTTCAACTGTAAGTGGTATTATTGCAAAGTGGAAGCGTTTAGGAACCACGGCAACTCAGCCATGAAGTGGCAGACCACGTAAAGTTAAAGAGCGGGGTCGGTGAGTGCAGAGGCGTGAAGTGCACAAAAGTCACCAACGCTCAGCTGACTCAATAACTCCAGAGTTCCAAAGCTCCTCCGGCATTAACATCAGCACAAAACTGTGCACCGGGAGCTTCATGGCATGGGTTTCCATGGTCGAGCAGCTGTATGCAAGCCTAACATCACCAAGCACAATGCCAAGTGTCGGATGGAGTGGTGTAAAGCACGCCATCACTGGACTCTGGAGCAGTGGAAATGTGTTCTGTGGAGTGACTAATCACGCTTCTCCATCTGGCATGACCTGCCTAAACTGCAATGTAAAGTTTAGTGGAGGAGGGATAATGCTATGGGGCTGTTTTTCTGGGGTTGGCCTTGGCCCCTTAGTTCCGCTGATGGGAAATGTTAATACCTCAGTTTACCTCAACATATTGAAAAATTCTATGCTTCCAACTTTGTGGAAGGCCCTTTTTCTGTTCCAGCATTACTGTGCCCCAGTGCACAAAGCAAGGTCCATAAAGTTATGGTTAGATGAGTTTGGTAGGGAAGAACTTGACCGGCCCGCACAGAGCCCTGACCTCAACCCTATCGAACACCTTTGGGATGAACTAGAACAGAGATTGTGAGCCAGGCCCTCATCAGTGTCTGACCTCACAAATGCTCATCTGGAAGAATGGGCAAAAATTCCAACAGACACATTGCAAAATCTTGTAGAAAGCCTTCTCAGAAGAGTGGAAGATGTTATAGCTCAGAGGGGGGACCAACTCGATATTAATGCCTAAGGATTTAGAATGGGATGTCATAAAAGCTACTGTAGGTGTAATGTGTAGATGTCCCAATACTTTTGTCCATATAGTGTGTGTGTGTGTGTGTGTGTGTGTGTGTGTGTGTGTGTGTGTGTGTGTGTGTGTATATATATATATACACTCACCAGTCACTTTATTAGGTACACCTTTCTAGTACTGGGTTAGATCCCCTTTTGCCTTCAGAACTGCCTTAATTATCCGTGGCATAGATTCAACAAGGTGCTGGAAATATTCCTCAGAGATTTTGGCCCATATTGACATGATAGCATCACGCAGTTGCTACAGATTTGTCGGCTCAAAATCCATGATGTGATTATCCCGTTCCACCACATCCCTAAGGTGCTCTATTGGATTGAGATCTGCTGACTGTGGAGGCCATTTGAGTACAGTGAATTCATTGTCATGTTCAAGAAACCAGTTTGAGATGAGCTTTGTGTCATGGCGCGTTATCCTGCTGTGGATACACTGTAGTCATAAAGGGATGGAGATAGTCAGCAAAAATACTCAGGTAGGCTGTGGCGTTTAAACAGTGCTCAATTAGTACTAAGGGGCCCAAAGTGTGCCAAGAAAATATCCCCCACACAATTACACCACCACCACCAGCCTGAACCGTTGATATAAGGCAGGATGGATCCAAGCTTTCATGTTGTTTACACCAAATTCTGACCCTACCATCTGAATGTCGCAGCAGAAATTCGAGACTCATCAGACCAGGCAATGCTTTTCCTAATTTTCTATTGTCCAATTTTCGTGAGCCCGTGCAATTTGTAGCCTCAGTTTCCTGTTCTTAGCTGACAGGAGTGGCACCCGGTGTGGTCTTCTGCTGCTGTAGCCCATCTGCTTCAAGGTTCGACGTGTTGTGCGTTCAGAGATGCTCTTCTGCATACCTCGGTTGTAGTGAGTGATTATTTGAGTTACTGATGCCTTTCTTTGAACTTGAACCAGTTTCGCCATTCTTCTCTGACCTCTGCCATCAACAAGGCATTTTAGCAGAGAGAACTGCCGCTCACTGGATATTTTCTCTTTTTCAAACCAGTCTCTGTAAACCCTAGAGATGGTTGTGCACGAAAATCCCAGTATATCAGCAGTTTATGAAATACTCAAAGCAGCCTGTCTGACACCAATAACCGTGCCACATTCAAAGTCACTTAAATCCCCTTTCTTCCCCATTCTGGTATGAACTTCAGTAGATCGTCTTGACCATGTCTACATGCCTAAATGCAAACTGATGGTTTGAGGAACAAGATGAAGAGTTCAAGGTGTTGCCCTGGCCTCCAAATTCCCCAGATCTAAATCCGATTGAGCATCTGTGGGATGTGCTGGACCAAAAAGTTCAAACCACGGCAGCTCCCCCTCGCAACTTACAGGAATTGAAGGATCTAATGTCCTGGTGCCAGATACCACAGGACACCTTCGGGGGTCTTATAGAGTCCATGCCTCAGCCCTTAAGCTTAAGGATCAAATACAAACACTATGATTTATCTGTAGATACATACCATTTTTTGGAAATCTGGAAGTGAATAATCTTGACTGTTGTAAAGCTATTAGAGTTCACTTATACCTTAGAAAGAATCATCCTTTATTGATTCTTCATTAATTGACAGGCACTAATTACTGATAGCAAGATGTCCCTAGCCAGTCAAAAAGGCAATAGAAGTGGGTCAGAACATGATTTCGCTGACGACGAGCACAGCGTCATAGATGATGGTGGTGTCATTAAGGACTGTAATGGAAGGATTGTGCCGAGACTGGTAATCGACAAGGTCTCGTCAGATGGTGAGGTAAGTCCAATATTTTGAGGTAACAGACAGCAAATGTCTTATTTCACTAAGTTCAACCTTTGGATACCACTTTAACTGCATATAACGTTATCAGTACAAGAAAGTGCAACATGTGTGGTTTAAGGCTAGCAGTGAGAGTATGAATTATGTAGTAGGTTATGTAGTGGGAGTCTTGACCTGGTTTCGGGCAGTATTTCCGATGGAACTTAACAATTGATACAATAAGTGTACTGTACTCCTACAGCTGTTTTATTTTTTTCTGTTCTCTGATTTTACAGTCTAACTTTGGGGATGAAGAGGATACTGAAGAGAAGTCCAAGGGTTCCATGCCAAGTATGATGTACTTAGACGAGCCAGGCCTACAGAAAAGAACTGCCAGCGCTCTTAGTGTCCTCACCACTGCATTGGAAGGTGACAGAAAGCATAACAGGGCAGCTGGTTTTGTACGGGTTAAGGTGAAAGGCTTGTAACTAAAAGGTTGCCTCTCCATCTGTTGTATGTTTGATCAGGATACTTATCCTGAATTGCTTCAATACATATACAGCTGTATAAGTGGAGGAAAGTAGAAATTGTAAGCTGTGTAAGTCGCTTTAGATAAAAAATAAAATAAAAAATAATTGTAAAAAATTTTAATTGTAACAATGACAATAGCAAAGAAATTAACATTAAAGAACATTTAAAAGTTTCCTTTAATAAAATAAATGTCCTTCTAAAACGGGAGGGGTTATAGAAGTTACCCACGTACTTCATTGAAAACCAAGAATTATATCTGTGACTCAATACAAGAAGTGTAATAGTATAGTGGTCTATTTTTCCTGTGTCACAAGGACATTTATTAGATGTGTGAAGTCCCTGGGGTAATTTATAAAATACATCGGCTTAGTTAGGATCAATGTTCTAATGTGAAGTGTAATTGCCAAGATTATCTTGTTGAATTAACCTTGTAACTCTGATTTGACAGGAATTAGTACTGCATTGTCTAGAGCTGCACAGACATACCGAGGCTGATAACATTGTGTGGGAAATTACCCTGCTTAAATACAATAACATGCCTTTGTGGTGTTAAGCCCACATCATGTTCAGGGTTCTTTGGGTAGTTGAAACTATTATTAACTGAGTCGCCTGCCCGCCAAAGAGTTTCATAACAAAATTAAAATCCTCTAACCTCCTTCCTGTGACAGAGCCAAGCCTCTGCAAAAAATAACAACAGTTTTCTAGATATATTAGCTGTCAAATGGTAGATGTGATGTAGTGTGATGTGTTTTATTTTTACTTTATATTGTACTTGAATTTAGAACAAATGTAGTCGAAACTTAAGAGTGTAAGAATTAAGTACTGTCATACACAGTTAGAAGTTTCTTCACATTAAAGAACCCCAGTTTTCTAGTTTTATTTAGTGATTGGTAAGGTGGTGCTGATGCTGTGATTTATGTCACTGACTATCTTCATCTTGTGACAGAACTTGAAGAAAGCCAGCGTCCATGTCCTCCGGGATGGTACAAGTTTGCTGACATCTTTTTGAAATGGGACTGTTGTCCGCTGTGGGTCACCTTGAAAAAATGGTTGCTTTTTGTGGTAATGGACCCTTTTGTTGACCTGGGGATCACCATCTGCATTGTCCTCAATACCCTCTTTATGGCTATGGAGCACTATCCAATGAGCCCAGAGTTTGATCACATGTTGAGTGTTGGAAACCTGGTAAGATACAGTACTAACTTGCTTTAACATAAGCACTAGGAAAAGTTGTTTCTCTTGTGTAGGTTTTGATCAAGTCTTTTTGTCAGTGATTCATGTTTCCTCCTTTAGGTTTTCACCGGTATCTTCACAGCGGAAATGGTCTTTAAACTCGTTGCCATGGATCCATACTACTATTTCCAGGTTGGATGGAATATTTTTGACAGCATTATTGTCACCTTGAGTCTAGTAGAGCTGGGGCTTGCCAATGTCCAGGGTCTGTCGGTCCTGAGGTCCTTTCGTTTGGTAAGGAACCTCCCGCTGCATTGGCCTTCACATTTTATACATTGAGCAGATGCTCTTTTCCATTGTTTTTGAATCATTGGCAAACTGATTTTTCTAGCATGCATAGTCGCAGAGTAGTAGTAGATGACATGACAACAATTTATTAACATATTTAACCGAGCAGACATGACCAGGGGCATGCTGACACTATATTCTGTGTTGGCTACAGCTGCGTGTCTTCAAGCTGGCAAAGTCCTGGCCTACCCTCAACATGCTGATCAAGATCATTGGAAACTCTGTAGGTGCTCTGGGAAACCTGACCCTTGTCCTGGCCATCATCGTCTTCATTTTTGCCGTGGTTGGGATGCAGTTATTCGGCAAGAGCTACAAGGACTGTGTGTGCAAGATTGCCTCTGACTGTGAGCTTCCACGCTGGCACATGAATGACTTCTTCCATTCTTTCCTCATTGTCTTCCGAATTCTTTGTGGAGAGTGGATCGAGACCATGTGGGATTGCATGGAAGTGGCTGGTGCTGGAATGTGTCTTATTGTTTTTATGATGGTCATGGTCATCGGAAATCTAGTGGTGAGTAAAAGACGATAAGTTACAAATAAATTATTTTAAAAAAACCTGTTTTTTCCTTGATAATTATTTTGCTTCTTAAAGAAATAGAAAAACTATTATGTACTATATGTACTACCCAATTAATTACAAAGTGCAGGAATAAAAAGAAAAAAAAGAAAAGTGGTTTCTTAGAAAACACGACTCAAATATATTTCCGGTGTCATGTGTTTAGAACAGATTAGTTGATTATTCCGATTGAAATACCGGGGTGGAGGGACTCCCAGACAGTTCTGTCCCTGACACTGCATTTAGCATTACAGATAAAGGACATGCAAATTAAACATTGGCAGCTAATCATATAAGCACTTTATGTATTTCCTGTAGTGTTATTCATAGAATAAAGAGGAAATAGCTCGTCCAATGAGCTAACAAAAGCTCTGCAACAAACTCTGTGCCAAGATTAACATGACTTTGAGTCTCACCCCTGATCTACCCTGAAGACAAACATTAGCAGACTGCAGAAGTTATTTATTCAGTCCAGGTTCTATTTAAGTCATATGACTTGAGCCAGCAAACAGTGGTTCTGACCTTGGGGTATGTGCTAAGACCCATCTCAAGTGAGCCTCTGGAACCCAGGGAACAAACACAGACAGCTGGGAGCATATTGAGAGATCTAATATAAGTGTGCTGCTATAGATCAGCAAAATGCTCTAATTGACAGGGTGGTAATCGAAATGTCCCATTAATACCATATCAGTTATTTCTTACAGGGTTCATTCATTATTGTGTTGAATGCAAACTTAAGGCCTACAATTTGTGGTTATACAAGTGGATAGTTGTTGTAGCAAATACTTTAATTTAAGCCATATTTTGCAGTGTTTACTGTTTATAAGGTTTGTTAAATTAAATAAAGTCACCAGTATGCTGTAGTCCAGATCTTAATCCCCAGTGAAGTCCTGTTACGGTTTTGCTCCTCTCAGCCCTTTTTAGTGCCCCTCTCTGATTCACAACTCCCATAGTGGAATGAAAAAGATCAGCCTGCTCAGGCCCTTGTAACCATGATCTCCATCTAAACAGTAGAAATAGGAACTGAGAAATAGACTAACATGGTTTCGACACTAAAGATAGCCACTTCAGCAAAGGCAGCAGACAACATAATATTTATTGAAGCCTCCGTCACCACCAGACCACCTAAATTTGATACATTATGAATATGAGTCCCATGTATTTATGATCAAATAAGGGCTGCATCAGCCAATCTTATACAGAAAATATGAGTATCTCCTGTCTACCAATTTGTTTTTTCCCCATTAGCAATTCAGGATAAGTATCCTAATCAAACATACAACAGCTGGTTTGCTATGCTAGCAGTAATATTCTAGCCATTTACAAAAAAAAGAACACTGTAGGGCAGATATAGGTGTACTAAACAGAATGTCAACAAAATCCTTTAGTAAGATTTTTTTTCCAACCATCTGACATTAATTGTCAAATTTCCCTCTCTTCTTGAAGGTTCTAAATCTCTTCCTTGCCTTGCTGCTGAGTTCGTTTAGTGGAGACAACCTGTCAGCAGGAGATGAAGATGGAGAGATGAACAACTTGCAGATTGCCATCGGTAGGATCAACCGAGGTATCGATTGGCTCAAGGCTTTTATCATGGGGCTGGTGTGGCGGATACTGGGCAAGAAGCCCAAGGAGGATGATGATAGAGGCGAGGATGAGGATAACTCTGATAAAGAAACCTTTGCCATGAACCACATGGATCCCAGCGAAGCCCCCAAAACCGATTTTAAAATGTTGGATGGTATATCTGACTGGGTAGATGATATCCACCCTAGCGGGTTCATCATCAATGCTGACGTGGCCCTCAGTGTACCTATTGCCCAGGAGGAGTCGGATTTAGAAAACCTAGATGACGAGGATGACTTTATCTCAGAGGAGGAAGCTGAAGAAGAAGTTGAAATTAGTGACAGCAAAAAGGTAAGAGGCTCCATCTAAGACAGGGTCGGCGTTATGGGGCGGCCTTGGGGGTCCAGGCCCGTCCAAAAAGTTCACTGTGCCCCCTCAGCTGAATTCTCTCCCTGAGATAATGTTAATTATACACTTAATAAAAGCTATGTGAGGTGATCAAAATGCCCCCCTGTCTAAGTTGATTGCCCGTCTGTTCCTTATGTTCTGGCACCGACCCTGATCTAAGATATAATTAAAACCTATAAACTTTATTTATATATAGAGTGCATATAGATATAAATATATTTAGTATCAAAAGAAAATGTTCCACACTGCTGTGATGCTTTCAACTAATTTCAAACCACAGTGAGACAATAGACACCATGTTAATCTTTACATGTCTCTTATTCGGGATACTGTTAATTTAACCAACGTATATGAACATGGTTTTAATGAATAGGGCAGCTGTGGCCACTCAATTCATGACTGCAGCCAAATCTCTACCAATTAAGAATTACTATCAATAACGTAATGATCAATGTTACAGAGACAAGCGATTCCAACAAATACATTCACTAGTCGAAAAGACATATTTCCAACAAAACAGCAAATGCGTTTGAGTTACACACTGAGAAAGGTCATTCCAATATTTCAGAACCATTTTTATAAATGTTATAGAAGTGACAAAGAAAAGCGCATTACTTAATGACCAGTCTGAAAACCTTGTCAGTAGTAAAACTCAGCAGTGGTATTAATACAATGTTATAGCAACTGCTACATTGAAAACAGTGCCTAGATTAATCTGGGAGTTTGCACGTTATACCATTATTTATGTATGTTCAATTAAAAAAGCTGTGCCAACCACTGTGCCAGGCCATACACATTTATATCTACTCAGACAAGAATCACAGTTGCAGTGGCTATCTGTGTTTCTTAAAAGGTCTGCACAAATCGATTGATGGGAATCGTGGAAACAGGAATTTTAAGATAGCTATATGGACCTCTTTGATTATTACTCAGCTATTGGAATGGAAATTGATTCCCTTAAATTCTTCTAAAGAGTTCTTAAGACTCTTTCTTCCTTCTGTGATTAGGATTTTTAATGAATACTCTCACTCAATACTTGATAGTGTATTCCTGATGCCAACACTGATCAATGGATAGCACCATTCATGATATTTGCATCTTAGAATAATATACATTTCTGCCATGTATGATGCATCACTATTTGCTGTGTCTTTATTTGCATGTATTTTGTGTTTTCATTGGCACCCCCTCTCCTTAAGGAGTAATAAAGCAATAAATGCCGGGGCATAAATGCTGCATATGACTTCCAAGCAGGCGTATTGCAGAGGGTACTTTCAGACTTCTATCAGGTCTAAATTGATGGTGTGCATAAGATATTGAATATCTAACACCTATTTTGAACATTACTGTTTTTCTCCAGATATTTTTGCAAGGGGTTACTGCTTTTTAGTCACTGACAGCACAAAAAGTTATTTTGGAGGGGTTTAGAAAATATATAAATACATAGAGAGACTTTGTTTCTGATATTGAATTATGCATATGCTTCAGTATAATAAAGAGAGATGTTTCCTTTAAATTATATCTCAATATTTATCCAAGTGAGGGCCCAGTTTTGTCATTCATATTCTATTGTTAATTGAATGTATATTCTGATCCCTTAATCTCATCTACGTATCTATGTATCCGTTAGGCAATGTCGATTTTAGGAATTCCCCAAGAAAGTAACAGGTTGAACATTGGAGCTCCACTGGCTTCGTATACTTTGGGATTACAGTAGAAATGTTACAGTGGCTATAATATATTTTTATATTGTCTTTATCTCCCGACCTACAGCTGGTTGGTGCTCTGGATGATTCCTCTGAATGCAGCACAGTGGATTACCAGCCCCCAGAGCTAGAGCCAGAAGTGGTGGTGGAGGAGGAGCCAGAGGAGGAAGAACCTGAGGCCTGTTTCACTGATGGTATAGAGTCAGCAGAAGTCTCAGAAGCATCACAGTCTGCTGTTGACTTACTATGGAGGCTGCTGTTTTTCTATTTATACACCATGGGGGTGGAGTTATGTAAAGGATTATGTTGTTTGGCAGGCCTATATTTAAAGAATAAATGTTTAAATATGCCAACATCCATTAAACACTAATTATGAAAAGTGATAAATGGCAAATACAAAATAGGTCGAAATTAAATCAAAAATATATTCGTAACCTAAACTTAAGTTTAAAGCAGTTTAGGGGTCAGCAGTAAGGCTGAAATCCTTAAATCAGAAGTTCTGTTACCCCTTGCAGGCTGCATCAGGCGTTGGCCATGTTTGACCGTGGACATCACACAGGGCAAAGGGAAGATCTGGTGGAACCTCAGAAAAACATGCTTCATAATTGTGGAGCATGACTATTTTGAAACATTTATCATCTTCATGATCCTGCTCAGCAGTGGGGCTTTGGTATGTGCGTCCAGTGTACTGTACTGTACCCAAGAGTAACAAAGCAAAAAAAATAATCCTCTACAAGAAAGCCATACAGAAAGTATTCTGGTGTATAAGACCCATTCTAACCTATTAATTGAATGGAATCTGTTTCTTAATCGGTTTATTCTGCTGAGAATAATGGACTCTCCACTGTTGGTTAACTCAAGGAAAAGATAATTAAGTTGAATAACTTACCAGATTGTTTTGTCTGTGGTGATTCACATGGGCAATAAGGAAAAAATATTTTAGTGAAAACCAGGAGGGAAACAGTTACAGTTACAATCATGTCTGCCACTAAATTACAAAAAGTATAGCCTGAAAATGTGTGTTTAATTAAGTAATATCGAAAAAATGTATTTGTCTCAACTTATTTCTGGCTGTTTATTTCAGTTTAGATTTATATATGTCCTTTTAATTTTTCATAGGCCTTTGAGGACATATACATCGAGAGACGTAGAGTTATAAAAACCATCCTGGAATATGCAGATAAAGTTTTCACATATGTGTTTATTATTGAAATGCTACTGAAGTGGGTAGCATATGGGTTTAAGACATACTTTACAAATGCTTGGTGCTGGTTGGACTTCCTCATTGTTGATGTAAGTATTATTCCTTGCTTCATACAAATACACTATAGATATATTGTAAACAAAAAACAATGTTAATTTGAATTTTATTGACAAAATAAAGATCACTGAGCAAAACTGAGGTTATTTATTTAATTTAATTAAGATGCAAGAGGCATATACATTTGATATTCAGAGTATGAAAAACAAATTGTGAATCAAATGCATTTCCAATAGAGTAACACAAAAGTGTTACAAAAGTTTTTGCTCATACATCCTCTTCCTCTGTTTACAAAAATGTTAAAGCATAAGGATACGTTTTTAGGATAAGTTTTTGTGTGACAAACGAGACTTGTCTTTTTCTTGTTATTTCTGCATACAAAATATATTTTTTTATTTTCTCAAAAAAAGTATGGTCAAAACAGTTTTTTACCATAGTTTTGAAAGACGGATCATTTTCCCAAACCAATTTTTAGGAACCCTATTTTTAAAAAATAACTCATTCATTTTTGTTTGTTTGTTATTTAATTGGTTCGTCTGTTTATTAATGTGTTGCCTTTTATGACAAATTGTCTTCCAGGTTTCCTTGATAAGTCTGACTGCAAACTTGCTGGGATACTCGGAACTAGGACCCATCAAATCACTACGGACGCTCAGGGCCTTGAGGCCTTTAAGAGCCCTGTCCCGATTTGAGGGGATGAGGGTGAGTGAAACTTTAACCCTCTTACACACTGTTGACTTAAAAAGGTGACTTCGATAGGAATATGAGGATGGAGCACTGAAAGAATATTCATATACAGTGCCGTGAAAAAGTATTTGCCCCCTTCCTGATTTCTTAGTTTTTTGCATATTTGTCACACTTAAATGT
>JAOYSI010003704.1:0-14935 GCA_025775065.1 Hiodon alosoides
ATTCTCTCTCTCACACACACACACACACACACACACACACACACACACACACACACACACACACACACACACACACATTCAGACAGGTCCTCACCAGGGCTTGATGGACAGGCAACCCACTGGGAGTGACACATGTGATTTGGTACCATTAATGAGACCACACTCTCGCATGTAATTAAAGACCTGAGAAGCACAGCAGTCAGATGGCCGGTGTTTTGTTTTGTTAAATGTAAAAAAATGTTATTTGGTTTCTTTTCTCACATGGTTGTTGTCATGGTGTTCATTTTGTTCTTAGTATGTCCTTTAAAGGCTATAAATTAGCTATTTACCCTTGTCTGATCACTCCAGTGCTGGGCACTCCCCAGCATGCCACAGTCATATTATAGCACATGGTGACTCACTCTTGTGGCACTAGTGATTAAAGAATGTGTGTGTGTGTGTGTGTGTGTGTGCATGTGGGTCTAGGTGTGAATGTGTCTGTGTGTGCATATGTGTTTGGGTGTGTATGTGTCTCGCTGAGCATAGGCGTGTGTTTATGTGTACATGTGGGTATGTGTCTGGGTCTGTGTGTATGTGTGTGCATGGGATGGAGTTGCAGAGCAAGAGAGACAGCGATACGTTGCGGTCTGATGGCCCTGAAGTGATACACAGAGAAGATTAAACTCCAATAAACACAGAGCACAGCCAACTGAAAAATAACCACTCAAAAAGCATACATGAGAAAAACACACCTGAGAAAACTACAAACAACTGAAATATTTTATAAGGAAGTAAATGCTCTCCGGAGTAAAGATTATAGCTGCTTTTAAAAACGTTGAACAGGGAAAATGGCTGTGAATTTAAAGGTAAAAATACACTGGCCCTGACAATGAGAAATGTCTCCCTCCTAAATCTGACATTTTTTCTGCTCTGGTCCAAATCACACTTATGCTCAAGTTCTCCTTGATCTCGGCTCAATTAGTCATTAAATGAGCACATTAACTCATGTTAGCCAAGGCCTAAATAACTCTATGCCTGCATCATAATGACCTTAACCCTAACCCCACATCATCCTGACCCTACACCTATCCCTAAATCTTCATGACCCCAACCCTAAACGATCCTGACCCAAACCCTATATCACCCTGAACTAACCCTGTAGCATCATGACTCTAACCCTATCCTTACATCATAATGACCCTAACCATAAATCATCATGATGTACACCTTTAAAAGATGTAATTCTGGTCAATACCATTGACTTCTAGCAACAATAAAGTTCTAACATTATGCAACACTGGGTTATCTCAGGAAGTGGAGTCAGGAGATTCTCTCTGGACTCAGACGAAGTATCATCAACCTTTAAATCATTATATAACGCAAACACAATGACTTATTTTTACCTCTAATGAATCTAACGGCAGATATTCTTGTGTTAGTATTAATTTGTTTCAAAGTGAGGGAGAGAGTCGCTGTGCTGGCAGAGATAGTGTTGGATACCAGACACATTAATGGAATTAGCCCGTTAAGCGGTTCGTTAAGTCACGGAGGTGGGAGAAAGAGAGAAAGGGAACCAGGGTGGTGAGGGAGCAGGAGAAGTGGAGAAAGAAAGAATGGAAAGGAAAAAGATGAGAGAGAATGGGAAGAGTATGGTATAAGGGTAGAGTGCATACCACAGATATAAATACATTCCTTTCATGTATTATTCCCAATGCATCAGGATGTGTAGTGTTACCCCAGAAATCTAACAGTGGCATATAAGGCAGTGAGGGTGTACATCAGAGTAAATGATGTGTAAAGAAACAATCTTATACTCTGGAAGTATACAGACAAACAAATATAGATACTGTAAAGGGCACATTCCGGCAAACACCCACACAACACACCGGAAGCACATCTGCAGACAGCCACAAATAAACCTATAGGCATATAGACACTGATATACACATTAACCGCAGTGTGCTTTCAGGAAACGGGGTTGTCATGGCAACTGGTACGGTGTTGCCGTAGCAATCATAGAGCAAAAATGGAGAGGATGAGAGGTGTTGCTATTGACTAAGCTATTTAGGAAGGCTGGAACAGGGAGCAATGGAGTCGACATGGGCCGGCATCCCTGTGACGCGCTTTCGAAACCTTGTTGAGTCCATGTCCTGACTAATTCAGGTTGTTCTGAGGGGGAGAAACATTGATGTAGCAAAGTGGCAGCCCAGTGTATTTCATTCCAAACTGAGAGGTGAGCGATGGCACCTTAATCACAACTGGGAGCTGTGAAAGTAAAGCCAATACCAAACACTAAAAGGGGGATGTGGTAAACGGTCCTGCTCATTTACCCATGAAAACACCTGAGGTGGCCTTTGAAGGTCTATGTTTTCACCATTCGTACTCTGTTATTGGGACCCATAATCGGAAACTAACCACATTGACCTCAACATCACTCTGCGTGTGAAGATTTAAACTGCCAGCTACCAATAACGCCTCACGGCTCCCAGCTGTCATAAAGATACCCTCACTAGGTTAGCCGTATGGAGTGAGAAGAACAGGGGATGACATAACAGTCATCAATCGGGTGCCAGAAAGGGGAAAGCAACAGTGCTGGCAATTAACTGTGTGCTGGCAGTCCCGGTTATTAACACTGAGAGACAAAAAATGCTACGGAAACCAAGGGAACAGACTCACTAGCAATAGGCACAGCAAGTTGTAGCAAATTCACAAATCAATTAAAACATTTACAAACCAATTAAAATATTAAAATATTATGATGCACAGACTCAACGGTCTGTGCATACCTTTTTTAACCTGAGAAATTTTAAACAAAATATCACTGTCATTCCTAATTCAGGGAATTAGTATAGAGCATTGGTCCTCAACCCTGGTTTTGGAGGACCCCTGAGTGTGCAGGTTTCCCTCCCAGTAGAGCACCCAAGCACTTGAATCCACTAATTATTACCTTAATTTAATTTTAAATGTAATTCCTTTCCTTTCCTAGTATTACAGCTGATAGTGATTTAAAGAGTTGGAAAACCTCCAGGGCCAGGTCTGACAACCTCTCTAGAGGACCAAACTTAACAACGTGAAAACATTATTTTTGCTGTTCCGCAGGCTCATGAATTTAGATATATCATATATATATATTAGACTGTTCTTAATTGTCAGTAGAAATAGGCATTACGAAATTGCATTTTCAATAAACACTTCATTATACATACAGTTTAAGTACAACTCGGAACACTGCGTTGATTTCCTGCCTCTTTTTAGCACCTTGACACTGACAAATCCATCTACACCATCGGCACTTATCTACACTTAATCCACCCACACACTCTGACTCACGAATCCAAAGACAGACTCACACTTTCACATACACGTACATGCGCACACATAAACAGACAGACAAGCACGCACGCATAGACGCGCACACACACACTCACCCTCTCTCTCGTTCTAGCTCTATTCTCTCCTTTTCATAAGCACCCCGCCAATACATTAAGTACACATAAAGAATACATACAACACATCGCCTATAAACGGGAAATAGAAAACCTTACATAACAAAGTAGTTATATGTTATAGACAGGCACAATACACACATTTTCCATGTACATATGTAGTTAGAAAATATATATTTATCAATTTAGTGAATCATACTACAATGTATTAGAATACAATACATCGTAGACGCAAATGTGAACATCAATTCATAGCCGTTCAACACTAGAATGCTAGAAAAAACGATAAAACACACCGCATGGACGCCATCTACTGGGAAGATTTAAAATTATTTTAATGAATAGCCAGCAATAGTTTAAACCGGTCTCAAAATCTGGTCCGAACTGGAAAACCCCAATCCAGTTTTATGATACCCAAAATCAATTACGTATGTAGGCTAAGAGACACCGGTTTGTCACTTCCAATTAACTTTAGAATTAAGAACATTATAATTTGAATCAGTAGTGAGGTTAAATGACGATCAAAATGATAAAACATTCACAACGGTATCCTTTCATTACATTGACACCGGGCAAATAAGTGTTTGATTTTACTTGGCAGAAATGGAGTCACTAATCCTCCTTATGGTGACATTGGTTAGCACATAAGACAACTGATTGGGGTTCTCCAGGACCAGGACTAGAGACCGCTGGCGAATGGATTAAGTAATCAGCTATATTTATATACCGTTAACAAAACGAAATGAAACGCAAATTTACTACTTTAAAATTTTTACAACCAAAAATAGTTTGTAGTTAGAAATAAACTATAAATAGCAATTGCTTAACTCGATGAACTAGCGCTTGACTGCCCAGCATTCTGGGTAATTGTATATCATTATTTTGAGTCACAAAAAGAAAAACCTTAGGTACAACCTTTGCAGCGTACTCAACTGCATGACGTTAAAGATCCAGACTCCACTTGTATAACCGACCGCATCCCAGAATGCATCGTGGGTTACCCAACTGGCCACTTTTACTACATAGTTCCTCAAACCACAGGCCCAGGATCAGTTTATCCGACATTTTTGTTTTGGTGAAAGACTTACACCGGTCCGGGATCAGTGAGTTGGATATTTCTCTAAGCAAACTACATTTGCGTGGAAATAATAATAATAATAAAAAAACATTTAGGTAGCTACATAGAAGCCGTTTTTCCCAGTGACTCTTATGCTAAAATGAGCGGGTTGAAGACCATCCTGACCTCTGGAGCTGTGATCGGAGTGATCGGCATGGGTTACGGGATGTGGTCAATCATATCGCCGGGAGATGAGAGGAAGAGAGAGATACTCAAGGTAGCCTTTAGCTTAGCATATATGTCTAACTGATTATATACGTGTATTGACATCCTATAGTTATCTTCGTTAAATTCATTCTAGCGTCTTCGCAAGCTATTTACCGGGGTCGTTGTGTTATTTAGTATCTATGTAGTTAAACTAAATCAAAGTTCACTTCTACTTTGCTGTTAGGCGTATCTTTCGAGTTGGCATATATTTTGTGATGATAGCTTTTTTTGCCTAATTATTTGGCCTGGTACATATAGTTCACGGTTACCCCGGCTACCTTCAATAAAATTGAATTGTACCCATTACTCTGCTTTTAGAGACAAAGCGCTGTAATGTCGATTGACTACCGGCGCCTGGCTTTTCTGTTCAGTCGGTGTGTCAGATTCTCTAACGTTACCTTCTGAGTGCTGACTGTTTCATAACAACTTAGTCCACTGTAGCTTTCTGTGAATGGTCTGCGATGCTTCGAAACCAAACCATGCGAAATCTTGTTATTCGTTTATCATTTAATGCATTCGTTTAAACACTAGGCCTATATAGTAACTTTTCTCTCCGATAATTGTTTTTTAAAAACCCTCGATCTCTCAGTAGTTATGTCACATTACTATTTATTCAAAACGCACTACTAATTGTAGTATTTTATTCAATATCTGTGACAGTCACTTTTACTGTAAACTATTTCCTCCGTTCGAGGTCCGGAAGCTGACAAAATTATATGGCTAATAGTTGTTTCGTTAACGTCCGCTTCTGTGTCATTGGTTTTCAGAATCTGCCAGAGTCCAACCCAATGCGGATGGAGGAGTCTCGGAGGAAAAACGCGATGGTGCTACAAGTGCTGAAGGAAGCGGCGGAGACCAACGACAATATTGTCGCCCGGGG
Source organism: Hiodon alosoides (assembly GCA_025775065.1). NCBI lineage: Eukaryota > Metazoa > Chordata > Actinopteri > Hiodontiformes > Hiodontidae > Hiodon > Hiodon alosoides. Next base: position 5,630 of record JAOYSI010003704.1, read on the forward strand.
ATATGGATCCCAAAAATAAGAAAGCACACGAAACTGTTCTGGGACACCAGATGACCCAGAAAGGTGGTTAAACGATAAACACGAGGAGTTGAGGGTGGGTCAGACCAGGAGGAATATACACCGAAATAACTTTGACGAAACGGAACTGAATAATTCGGTTGGCGGATCGTGGGTCCTTTATGCAAAAATTGAAGGACTTAATCTGATAAAATAGTTCATGTCTGAGGCACAAACCTGCATGCAAAATTATGTGCATTATTCTCCATATCTTGGTGTAAATATACATTTTCTTTGTATATAGAGTAATAAATTAAATTAGGTGTCACCACCAGGCAAACCACTGTACAGTTAAATAAAATGCTCATTCACTCAGAAGGCTGTGTTGTTCATGCATGATAAAAGCTGAATTTGTCACTAATGAGAGAAATGTCACTCGGTGGGACAGTGCAGCACTGTATTTTGTAGTTTCACGTTGTTTTGCTGCCAGCTTCACTTCAGATTAAATGTTCTGCATTCTTTTCCATTGTTTCATTCATTTCTTCTACAAAAATATAAAGCTCAGGTGTTTAGATTGTGGATAGGTGTTATTAAAGCAGTTAATAAATTCAAGTAAATTCAGCATTTTAATATTAAACAGCAAAAAAAAAAGTTCTTACTCCTTCCTTCCCTTCACACACCTCAACCTTTTCGCCCCCCCTCCATAAAGCTCTCTACTTTTCATTTTGTAATGAAATAATACGATACTGTCATTCCAGAATCACACTAAGATTAACTTTTAAGATTGCCAACATTACCTTTCTGAGCATGTCAAGACACCAGTGACCTTAGCGAGGGCTGGTGTGTCTTATTGACGTCCGTGACGCGTATGGGGCCACTAATTAACACACTGAGTGTGCCTAAAATTAAATCACTTCATGAACTGGTGAATGACACTAATGGGTGTAAAAAATCCATATGTTAAGTATAATTTGAGCTTAAGTCCATCGCGTTGCGATGACTCCTTGTGTTCCTGTGGAGTCGGAGGTCGCGGAGCTCGTTCGTTCCTGCTCTCCGTCGGTCATCTCATTTTTTGGCAACGACGAGGACAGCTGAGGGCACTAAACCTGTAGGAAAAAATCCAGAGAAGGGGTTTCAAACAGCGTGAGCGCCTCGTCTCCTGAGGCCTTCACACTGGTTGACTTGTGTGAATGTTGTGTGTGTTAATGCCATTACTTGTCCTTTTTCTGTGAAACTTGTGTTTGGTAACACCATTACTTGTCCCCTTCCTGTGAAGTCACTTCCGGGTCAGCCACTCACCCAGTTCTCGTAGGGGCTTCTCCATGTCGAGTTCCGTGTAGATGCGGCGGGGGTATGGAGACAGCAGGGTGAAGTCCTGCCCCTCCGCCCCATTCATCTGGACATAAACACGCACTGCGGCCAGAGGCTCCTGGGCTTTAAACACAGCTGTCAGGGCCGAGCCATCCAGTAGGCGCACCTGGAGAGGGGTCAGAGGTTAGCAATACAATAATGGCTAGAGTGTAGCCCTCACCAAACATGACAGTGGCCGCGCACAGGAACACGCATTGAGACAGAGAACTTGTGCACCTGTATTCGACACTCGTCGTAGTCCTTCTTGGCTGGAGGGGGTCCCTGGCTACTGGGAGGAGAGGGAGGGGCAGCTTCAGCAGGTGGTGAAGAAGGGACAGCCCCCGAGGAGCCCCCTCCAAACTGCCAACAGGAGCAAGGAAACCAAATTAGTCTTGTCCATGAGTCTTTCATTAAATGCATTTAATCTTCCTCTCAAATGAATGTCTGATCTATCATTCCATCTTTCATGAAATGTATTTCATCCAAGTTAAGTAAACCAACACCATTGCGGCAAAACTAGACCAAATGAAGTAATTAATAATTCAAAGTGCAAATTCGCCAGCAGCTGCTTAACGCCCATCTTGCGGAATTGATTAGGCGCCGTTTTATTATCTGACTGGTGGATAATTGATAGATAGCTAGCTAGCAATAACTTACTGCCACACTCCCATTACAGCACTTTTTTAGTAATATTTGGTGCAGGTCCACACTTTCACCAGACTGAATGCAACAACACTGTTAGCAATTACCATAATTAATACTCCTATAAGCTAAGAAACATTCATACCTTCTGCGCTCTCTCCTCTCTGTCCCGGGCAATCTTGTCTCGAACCCGCTGCCTGCATCACAATAAAATGTCAACAATAAGCAGCCTGAACACCAAGATGATCTGGTGGAGTGTATTTAAAATCATACGGAGGGTGGTGTTTGTTGTGCACAAAAACGTTTTAAAATTTTGTTTAGTTTCGTGCAATACCAGATGCTCTGCTTTTGGTTTTTATGCGCTTTATTGAGAGCGCAAACATTCCGTGTTTACATTTCCATAGAATAAAACATATAAAAGTAAAAATATCCATCCAACCGTTCCAGAGATATTAAGTAGGATGTATGTAAAGACTTTATCATGCTTTACCTTTGCCTGTGTCTTTCAGGGATGTTGAGCGACTCGAGTACATAGCCGTAGCGGCGCGAGTACAAAGCCGTAGCGACGCGAGACCAGCCTGAGTTTTTCCACCTTCCTGAGCTTGAATGACACTTACTTGGCCATCCTGTCCTCCATTTTCTCCCTCCGCCGCAGCTCAGCTAACTTCTTCATCTCCTCATCCTGTAGCTTCTGTCGGACTTGCAGCAGCTCCTGGCCCTGTCTCCTCCTCTGTTTCTCCCTCTCCACCTCCTCCTGACGTTCCCGCTCCCTCCGCTCCTCCTGCTTCACCTTCATCAGCTCTTCCAGTCTGAGAGACAAACATGCTTGTCATCATCATCATCATCATCAGGTCAGGACCTCGCAGAGGGTCTTCAGCAACAAACATCATGAAATAGTCCTGTGCTTGAGATCACTGCTGGTCATCATAGTACAGTTTTATAGCCCAACATTGGCCTACATTCATCTCAAAACCTGTCAACCTCATCTTTGGAACCAGTTGATCTTAGATAGCTATGTACATAATTCATCCCCCGGGGGAAATTGCAGATTGAGTTCATTTTAATGCAGAACGCTATCTGTGTAGTTTTGCCCTAGCAGTATCCAAGTAGTTTTCACAAGAAAATACAGTAAAATGCAGTATGATACGGACGCTGCATTTACCATTTCTCTAACTCTCCTTACCTGCCAACAGTGAAATTGCCAGTACATCTCAAATCCATCTACCTCACTCACTCAGGCAATCTTTACCAACCGTTTGATCTGCTCCTGTTTCTCCTCTTCTGTCATCGGTCTTTTGTTGTCCTCTCCTTCTGTCCTTGGCTCAGGTACTGAGGCTGGGGGGATAAAAAGGCACTGGGAATGAAAGTAAACACTAACTTTTACCAATAACTAAACAAACAGATTAACTATGAATACATCAAGTTGGTCTGCTATACTACGACAGACAGTAACGTGTTCCAGAACCCAGAACACTCCCTTTACCTGCGGAAGGATCCGTGGGTGGCTGGGGCGTGTTTTGGCTGTCAGTTGACCCAAGAACATTCCCTACCGGAGGCACGTAGGGTTCGTCAATGTCGGGGTCGTTCTCGTGTTCCATCAGCCTGCAGAGGGGGAGACAGAAACGAAAGCGTAGCGAGGAGGTCGTGAATAAGACGTAACGCAAACAACAACCGGCTCGACAAACTCACCAGTCCATGGCTCTCTCTATGCCCTGGTTTCCCGTGTGTGCAACAGCCTTCTCCCTGTGAACGCATCCAATTTTACCCACGATGAGTACAAACAGAACCAGCTAGTTTTTTTTATTTTTTAAGAAAAGTGCAGATGCACACTTACGCTCGGTTTCTTTCAAAGCCCATTTCGAGCAAGCTGTCTAATGTTGTACACTCCGCCATCTCGCTGAAACGAAAGAAACAGAAGGAAATAAAAATTGTTTATTATGAAATGAAGGAAAATGCTTACAATACAACTTAGTTACCTTACATTTAGCTAAATCAAAAAATCGATAGTTAACTACAACACAGAAGTGAATTGGCGTATCGCTTAGTTACATACCAAAACTGTCAAACCAAAATATACTAAAATTTGTTTTTTAATTCTTATTCTATTTTACGGTTTCAGACAACTATATAGTTAACCATGTCTATGAGATTTCAAATTTAAACATATATTTGATTATTTATTAATGCTATTCTAATAATCTAGATTTTCCTAGCGAGAAACAAAAATGAAGGCAACTAGTTATCTAACAACATAGATCCAGGACGCGCAAGAATTTGGTTTACACGGTTGAACTAACTAAACTGGTCTGCGTTAGTTAAAAAAAAAATCTTATTCCAAGGTAGCAAGTTACGTTGTTAGCCGGATACCTGAGTTCATAAAAAAAACATGTGATGAGGGTTATCGTTCACTTTTGGTCTACATATACCATTATTATACTGATGACCTAATGTAAAAGTTAACAAATCACACTTTACAACATTGTTTTATCACAATAGCGGCTAAAATAATGCCGCATTTGCTTACTCACATTCTAAAGCTGTACCGTTTCCTGCACCCAAGTGGTCTCTACGGGTACCGTGGAGGATAAAAACACCAGTCATGGCTGTCATACGTAGTGCGATGTCGGTGAGGCTGTCGAAGTTCTCAAAAACATGGTAGTAGGTTCGTCTCCACACTTACCCTTGAGCCTTCGAGTATGTTTAATTCCAGTGATCCCACTTTATCCAAATAAGTTTTTTTAAACATAATTTTATTTTTTATCATAATTTTTTTTTATTTGGAAGAAATACTCATTTTCATTTACGAGCCACCTTTATTGTCAAATGTGCAACAACATACTCAGGTACTATTAATTTAACAATAAAGAGGTAACAAACAAAAACTCTGTCTTGTCTACATGGTTGACTTAAAATTAACAAAAATATGAAGCATATATATATATTTTTGTTAACAATTTAAGAACATAGAACAATTAAAAATCGTTTATGTAGCAAAGGGAGAAATCTACAGCTTTCAAACTTACTAAACAATTTGGAAGTTTTTGTCTTAAATCACAGCAATACAACTTGGAAAAAAAACCCAACCATTTTTAAGATTATTTATCGCTAAGGTTTATTGCCGAGACGGAGCGTAAGCAAAATAAAAAAAATTCTAAAATTAAGTTACATACCAAACTGCTTATTGAGTCGTACAAATAGAACGTCTTCCAAGACATCACTATTCATTTTAGTCTTAAGAGACAGTATGTATCTGAGCCCCGAGACGGCTCGCTCCAGGCTGACCTGTGTGACTGGGAGGGGAATCACGCTCATGGCCAGTGTGAACAGGTCAGGAGTGAGCTGTGAAATGCTCAGCCAGTAGTTGAAGACATTCTCCTCCCTCTTCAGTCGCTCTTCGCTCGAGTAAGCGTTCAGGACTGACATCATCAGCGTTTTGCACTTCACTCCCTCATCACCGCTCTCCCTCTCCCTCGCCCTCAGCATCTCCTCGATTTCGTCGTCGGCGTCACCCGAGGCCAGTTCCTCGGACGAGCGGGCGAGCGGTGACGGTGACGCGTTCGGAGAGATCATCTGAATGGTTCCCCAGGCCCGGCACAGGCGGACCTTTGCTTGGTCTGTCTGAGCTTCCGTCAGGAGCACCTTGTACCTGGGATCGAGGAACACGGCTGCCAGGAAGGCCTCGTTCTCCAGCAGTGTGTGCTGACAGCGGTTCAGGCATTCTACCAGCAGCGCTGCAAACGGGCCGCCTATTTTGTCCGTTTCGATTTTGCATTTGAGCCATGCACCAAAGAAGTCGCCGGCGGTCAGCTGCTCGAACTGGAAAAGGATCGTGGCAGCTTTGGCAGGCTTCAGAGCCCAAACCAGCTGGCTTATTTCATCCCATTCCGAGCCTTTTAGATGCAACTCTGGAATGGTGGGAGACATATCCTCGCAGAAGGTCTTCAGCACACAAAGTCGCTCCAGCATATCGAGGGTGGAAAGCCACTGGTTAGGGCGGTCTACAATCGCCCTTCTCTGACCCAACCTCCTCAGGAACCCAGAGACGTTTGGAGTGGATAATTTTTTGCTCACATGCCTGGCCTTGGCAACGAGGTCCGCCACGGTCCTATCCTTCAAAGCCTCCTCCAATGCTAACTGGAACGTGTGAGCAGAGCATCGTACGCCTCTCAGTATCGGACCCCCGCCTCCGGTGCTGTGCAGCTCTCCCGTCACATTTCCGGACGTCTCATAGAGGTCCAGGGTGAGAGGACAGTCTCCCGTTTCTCTGGCCTGCTGAGCGTTTGTGTCTGTAAAATCATCATCTTCACCATCTTTGTCACCCCGCTCTTCCTCATCTGAACACTCCCCCCCATAATCCACCCCGTCGTCGCGACACTCTGGCGATGACGACGGCGGCGCTTCCCTGGCAGTGGTGCAGTGGTCGACAGTGATGGAGTACAGCTGCTTTAAATCTACACCGTAGGCTTTCAGGACCTCACGCACCACCGCTGAAACATAGCTGTCCGTGTGCTTCGGGGGCAATTCCCGAATGGCCAGCGTCAGGAGCGCGATGCGTTCCCCTTCGGCATACTGGACGTTAACGGCCAGAGCGGTCCTGTCTCCGCACGTGGCCGTGTCCACCTTGAGCATCAGGAGTTTGCCTTTGAGCCTTTTTCTCAGCTGTTCTCGCTCCCGCTCCGCCACCTCCGAAACCATGTCACGAATTGTCTCACTGTCAATCACAACCGATTTACCCATCGCCTCAAGCACAGGGTAGATGATCTTCCTAAAGCCTGTGTCATCCATCAGAGAGAAGGGCCTGCCGTTGACTGTGACGAGCTCTACGCAGGCGTCTATCAAGGAATCGGGCGTGAGCTGGACTGCTTCCTTTCTTGGTTGCTTGGCAAGAGGCGAGTCCAGCGGGGACCTCTGACCATCTCCATTGGAAAGGGGCCTTTTGGGAGCTGAGGACGACGGGGTGGGAGAGTCCTCAAACCGTGAGGGGGCAAGCAGCGTGGCAAAAGCCGAAGGGTGGATTCTTTGGACGTGGCGCTGCAAATTGCCACCGTGATTTCCGGCAATTTCCGCAGTGCAACCCTCGATCCGACACCGGGACTTGTTGGAGACGGGGTCATATGAAAAATACAGGCGCACCGGATTCTCCTGATGACGTCCCATGCTACAGACAGACAAAACACTGAGCAAAGTCATTATTCAAACATCAGAACACAATGTAAATAGTCTGTTGCAGCACGCTCGTGCTTTAATAAGGGGTTTAATTTACAGTGCAGGTTATTAATGAATATGTTTTTCTTTTCCATTTTCTGAAGTGCTCTGATACAGGGACATGTGTTGGTTTCCTTCCACGCTGGGATCACAACAAAACAGGCAAAGCAATGTCACCGTCACAGAGACAACATCAGTAGGGGGAACGTTTAAAACACAACAGTCAAACCCAGGTGAAAACCCAGGTAATTCCAGAAAATTATTAGTTGGATGCTGCAGTTTGATAGGAATTAGCTGCAGGTTTGGGTGGCTTGTGTAGCTATAAGTAAAGTCACTATTCGGAGTGTAATGGATGCCTCGGATATTTTGTTGACAAAGCAGTAATAAAACAAATGATCAAACAGGATCTTGGGCACTGGATTAATGAGAAATCTTTTCTAGCAGGAAAACTTACATTGTTTTGGAGCCCCCAGCTCCCTCAGCTACCAGAGCCAGATGAGAGGCTGGGATAGGGCAGGGACATAGGAAAGAGTAAGACACAGGAAGTCAATGTCGGCTCACAGAGGAAGAGACAGAAGAGGCGAGACAGTATTTATTGTATGTACTTGGCAGCAGTGTGGCCTAATGGTTAAAGCACGTCAACCAGAAGATTCCCGACTGAAATTGCCACGCAGCTCTAGCAGACCGTAGTAAGGTACTTAACCTGAACTGCTTCATTGTTCACATGTCCTAAATTTATAAAGCGGAATAATGAAGAAGAAACGAGGCATTTAACTAGCAAAATCAAAAAATTAACAACTCAAATTCTGAATTGATATGTTAGAGTAGCTGCAAAAGTAACCGAATTCCATGAGAACCAGTTTGGATGGGTAGGTAATAAGTTTCACCACTAGGCAATAAATGGCTACTACTACTAGAACACATGTGCGGTTCGCGAAGTATTCGATATCCACAATGGTAAATACGCAAATAGCTCAAGAGATTAGTTCTCTTGAAATATTGTTTCCGAGGGAAAATTTGTGACTTTCAAACGTAAATTAAGGATAATTACATTGGATGGCTCATACAAAACAAACCTTTAGTGTACGGTACTAGCTAAAACAGAGTAGCTAGTCGGTGACTGCGTACCGTGCTATTGTTTACTGCTGCCGAACAACAATGCCAGTTGAATTTTTTGCCAGTTAACTATATCGTTATTTACGAATCGGTTATTATTTTAATTTTATTACATGCACGAGGGCCGCTATACAACTTTTTACTCACCGGAAAGCTCGTTTTTACTGCAGATGATCAAACAAAATCCCAAGATCAACTAAGCCCAACAAGACTATTGTTTTGACCCTCTGGCCGGACTGAGAGTTTAATAAAGTAGTCGGATGGATACGTGGGCGAACATGATATCGTTGATAAACGAACGGTATCAAAGTCTACTTTTAATATAATATAGGCCTGTTTAACAAAATGTAAATAGCTAGGCTATATTTAATATGCCATTTTCTTCTTTCTCCTCCATTAGGTGGTTGGCGGGTCGTTTATCAACGGGACAAGTGCTTACTGCCACCTACTGTACAGGAGTGTGTAGTGGACGTTGGGACGTTACAATCTTTAGAATGTGCCATAGTGGCTAAGGAATCGGCCTGTAACGTCCTGTTTTTTTCGATCTTCTTCATGCCTATCTGCAACATTCATGCCTTCTTGCAGGATCTTCTTATAGCAGCAAGGCCTCGATCCAGCCTGGCACTCGGTCAGTAGTGAACCAGAGTTTGGGGACTGCCAACTGACCAGAATCAAGCAGACGCCCAGTGCCTCACGTTTTAAAATCTGCTCAGTTTCCAAAGGCTGCCCAAGAAGAAACACCCTCATATTGTCACCAATCTCCCAATGCACAAAACAATCTAAACAGCTAAAGTGAAGCATAATTAACAAAATTACAACACACTGAGGAATACTAACATCTTTATTTTGTATAAAAATATGCAAGCAACATTGAAACGGTTAAAACATAAATGTTTTATCAAATATTAAAACACACCTCTTTAACGTGCACCGTAACATCCACTGTGCTGGTCTTGTGAATGTTCATGAGGTTTGAACTCGCCACTGGGGGGGGGG
>JAOYSI010003705.1:0-14935 GCA_025775065.1 Hiodon alosoides
CCAGATACCACAGCACACCTTCAGAGGTCTAGTGGAGTCCATGCCTCGACGGGTCAGGGCTGTTTTGGCAGCAAAAGAGGTACCTACACGATATTAGGCTGGTTGTCATCATTTTATGGCTGATCGGTGTATATATTCTATATTGAATTTATTATATTGACCTCTAAATATAGACTTGTTGGTAAACACACAATGCAGGCATCGGAAAAGAATAATTTTGTAAAGTCACCAGTTAAACGTCTGTCTTGGTAAGCCTCTTTCTGTCTGTATTGCAGCTGATGGGGCCTACAGACCACAGTTACTTTGACAGCTACCCTCCTGACGAGGATACTCCCCCAGACGAGCTATCTGGGTGGGACGCAGACTTCTGAAAGCCCCCTTATCCCCTTTCCCCTCTCAGAACAAAGCCGCTATTATCGCACTGAGGATCGGCTGCCCTGTCATCCTACCCAGGCTGCAAATGCCAGCCATTCCCATGGTTGCCAGTGGGTCAGTGCTGCTACTGTATTTAACAAAGGGGCAGTTTGACCGGAGCAGGCTGCGCAGCTGAATTGGTAAATATCTCCGTAAGCAGGGCGCAGTGTGCAGTCAGGGGCAAAAAGCGAGGGCCTGAGAGCAGGCCTTTTTTTTTTTGATATCTGGATGACCAGTCTTAGTTAGCTCCACTACATTTCCCAGATTCCTCGCCATCATTCTCTTTGACCGCACATGAATTAACTGGCCCGTTGAAAGCTGTGCCACAGAGTGCAAAGATCACACCCTCAGTGTAAATTACAAACTGTGAGTGTGGCGATTGCAGGAAAGCCCCGTCCCACTTGACAGGGCGGCCTGTCTGCTGGCACCTAGGAAGTCAGAAGTATATGCTCGTTAGCAACCAGAAAGCTCCCACTCATAGGGCTCAGTCTGCACTTCAGCTGCACCTACGGGGCCTGCATTAAGTTCCTACCTGAGTAATATATTTCTGAGTTGGTCACGCCCAACATTTTTCACCACGTGATGATGTTTTCTATTATCAGGTAATCACAATGGATGAATGTGCTATTGAATTGTTGAGAATTGTAATTTAATGCATTTATTTGTGAAGGCACTTGCTTCTGTATTAAAGTATGAGTAAGTTGTGATGCAATAACATCCATTTCATATATTTGTTTCACTAATGGATATTTTTAACTGAATATAAATTATTATATTTTAAATTCAGCAAAACATTGCTAGGTTGTCTCATCACGGACAATGACACCTATGAAAGTGCAGTCATTAAGTCATGTGAGGGTATGATAAGGCTGACCTTTCTGTATTGTCACTGTCGTGTGCTAAAAGTCAATGTGAGATTAGGTTAAAGGTTATTATTTTGCATTTTATCGAAACACCATGCAGAAGGCTTACTTCACACGTGACATATTCTATATTTATACTGAGAGAAATAGACTAAATGCACCTTTTTGGTTAAAGATGATAAAGATGAAATAATAAGCCAGAAGACATCCAATAGAAACAAATACCATACCACCCAGAAGCGCTAGGGAGTATTGTCATTGTGTGGACTCAATTACTAGCCAGTTTATCAGGGAAAGGCAGTTCAGAAGCTGACCCCGGATAGCTAGTCCTTATCTATCATCACCTTGCCTAATCTCATTTTCACTTGCGAATCTTTTGTTCAGTTGGGAATGTATGTGGCCCATTTATGAAAACTTTTTTTTATTTATTCAACATAATTTGACCGCATGAAGAAAGCTTTTGAATCTATGGAGAGAAAAGGGACAAAGTAGGCTGACATATATAGCTTTATTCATTTGCTGGATGCTTGTAAAGAGGGCTGTTTTCCAAGCAGGGAAACCTCACACAGAAGCACAGGTGTACATAAGTAGTGATGAGTACCCTTCACAGTTTGGGGGTTCAAAACCGCCTCCCCTGACCCCTCCACCCACCAATCACTGGCTACACACCCCCACCCCTCCTCACCCCACCTTTAACAATCCAATCTGACAAAAAAAAAAAAAAAAAAAAGGACAAGGAACGCCAGGTATATAAAATAAATAAATGGATTTAAGTCCTTTTCCATATACAAATATAGTTTTATGAAGCTTATTGTACAAGCATCTCATTTAACCCACAGCAAAACATTTACAAGGAACGATTGTGCAGTATGGCAGAGGAAGACACACATATTGAAAGTGAGTGTTGGAAATGTCAGCTGATTGCCAACACAGAACATATGTTGGCTCTGTTTATTTCGATACGCAAGGCCTTTGGTTTGAAGTGAGTTTTCCTCATCCGCCATGGTTTGTTTAGATGCAATAAAGGCTAAATACATGCTAATTTCTTGAATTTATGACATTATTTGATGTATTATGACATGTAAGTTCTGGAAACTGGAAACACGTGTGACTAGAATATGTAACCACATTGGCATTAGGAAAATACGCAAATATTATAAAAGGATAAATGAAAATATAAGGTTATCCCATGTCTGTACACCATAAACACATACTGTGCATACATTTTTGATGACACTATGGTTGCTTTCCAGAGAAAATAGTGACATATCTGTGATTTTTTTCAAAAACACTCTTAAAATAATCTCAGTAATCTTAATATGAAAAGATATAGTATTGTCACATGAATATATTACCAGGTTAACAGAAACCGAATTTTAAAAAAATATTGTATCGTTTCTCTTGAGACAAATACATGTTGGTGGCCCAAGGTTATAATATGTAGTAGGTCAGGATCACTGGATATATAATCCTTATGTTGTGCTAACCTTCACAAACCACAAGGTAGATTTAGGTTTTACAAAATCTAATTAAATTATTCCCTTTTTCAAGAGTTATAAAAATGCAGATATGTAATAGACTCTATATACAAAACCAATATACACATCCATAAACTGTGTTGGCCTTTAACTTTTATTTTTCCAAATAAATACTTTTACTGACTTCATTATGAATGTATAATTTTGAATAGCAAGGCAATAAATGTTCGTAGCGATAGACAGAGGATGCTAATCAGATGCAGGGCATCAATAAATCACTGTAAAATAATCTGCCAAGTGAGTAAAGAACAAAGAAAACCATTTAAAATGCAGTGGTGATGTGAAATTATGTCCATAGCAAACTTTAAACACGAACCGTGTTCCCAACAGGAAACATCTGAATGAATGTGTGCACACAAGCCTGAATATCATGAATAAGAGTCCCGTTGCTTTGTCATGTGACAACGGGCATGTTGTAAAACCCCACATGACAGGAAGCAAGATAAATATAAAAAATAAATAAAAAAATCTTCTAATGAATTTAAATCTGTTAAGAAGGAAATCCATTGAAACTTTTTTATTATATTTTTTTAACCAAAATAATAATATACCAGTATAGTTTGTACAAACACATGTATTTGGTTTCATTATATACAGTGTATGGTATAAGGAGAGAAATATATTAAAGTGCTGTTCTAGGTGATGGTGGTATGAAGAATTAAATACCCATACGTCACAGGTAACGTCACAGTCGTGGCCTGGAAAAAAAACAATTACATAGAATGGCTGAATTTGCAACTCTCAGACTATGAATAAAGACGCCTGCAGTTATTAATCAGGGCTTAATCCATTTTTTAACTGTTACGCTATAACTATTGACTGTGGAGATAGTGGATGTTGGTAAGAAAAATTCCAGTGAACACATACACAGCAAGCTTATGTGATACATCTTGTCCCCTATTCAGTGGTATAAAATCCCGGGCATCCAAGGTTGCTAAGCTACAATGCTACAAGATTGCAAGGTGTTGGGCGATTAGATATGCAGCTGTTTCTACCATTTCTTTTCCAAACTGTCATTGTGGGTGACGAGGCCCTGCCTATTTAGTTAATGTTTTGATCTGCTGAGTGAATAAATTAAAATTAAAACAATTCAAGAAGCAGTGGTGAAGTTAAATAAAGTCCATATAAAACCTATAAAAGCCTTTTGGCCAAAGGAAAAAAAAAAAGAAGTGAATGTAGATTGTTTTTCCTTCACCCAGGCAGGGATGTTTTGTTTCTCACCCCATACAGTTGTTAAAACCTATTTTATGGATTGTAATTAATTTCATATCATGTATGTCATGATGCCATTTGTTTTTGTATGAATGAGAACTTCAAAATTCAGGTAAGTATAGAGTAAAAGTAGGGTATTTCTGCCCATATTGCAGACTTATGGCCCAGGGCAATTACATGTGATATAGCTTAATTGTTCGCTATACTGTAGGAGGTTAATTAAATAATATATGCATATTTAAAACTGAAAATATCCTAAATGCACTTAAACCACACTTGGCTTTGAAATCAGATATATCTTGATATAGCAGCCATACAAATACTTTAACATGAAGTTCATAAAGAGTACTATGATCAATAAAATAAAAGTCATAACATATACATAGGCACATATTGTAACAAAACCTCTTGCTGCAGCAACTATGTAGTTGACATAGCAGTAATGAGGTGAGGGCAAAATGTAATATGTGAATACATGACACACACAAACCTGACCAGTCAGAGAGAGTAGAGTTTATAAGACATGCCCAGCCAGCCAAAGTTGTGCACTGTGCTTCGGCTGAATTAGAGGCCAAAGACTGGAATTTCAAACCAAGGACTAGCTGGCAAAACGCAGTGTTATCCTTAATCTTTCCTAATAGAAAAGGCACAAATGTCCACAGAAGTCATTTATAGTAAATAACCGCTTGATAAAAACTTCCAACTGTGGTAAGTCCTACTTAGTTTTTTGCATTAATTCTTGTGAGCTGATCTTGTTAGAATACCACACCATCCTCAGGTAAGTTTTACTGAGGAATTTTGTTTTTTGAAGAAGGGTTAATCTTTTCAGTTCCACAAGTGGAAGTCTTCTTTAAACTATTAAGTTAGCTATTGGGAAGCAGTCTCTCTTCCAGTGCAAAATGCATTGAAATCGGAAGATTTCCAGCCTGTGGCTGAGTATTATCTGCAGGCGCAGGAGTCCACGGTCATGTTGGGGTACACTTTGAGCACCACGTTCCTTCCCTCATCAAAGAAGAGGATGCTGAGGGAGGACATCTTCTCGGGCACGCAGCAGGGCTCTGGGATCCCCGGCACGACACCCACAGCCCGCACAATGCTCTGGATGGTGGCGTGGTTGGAGGGCTTCAGTGACTGTGGGGCGGAGAGGAACAGGGGTCAATGAAACACTTCACTGAAAGAACGCAGCGTCATTGTGACCATGCTCCATTGTCTACTCACAGTGTGTACAACAGAGGAGCTCAAAGTGCACAGTGATCTAGAACATGTCTTGGGTGCTGCGTTCATGGTATGGGATTAGCATTAGTTACTTAAGTAACCACACATTACTAACGGCTTTCCTAGAAGGTAATAACACGTACGAGACTATTTAGTAGGGTTTTCGTGCAGGCCAGAGCACTAAGACCGCACTTAGTAAAGTTGTCAAATATATCCTACAGCCTCCGATAACAGCACTCTGTCGGTACAAGTGCCTTACAGTCTTTAACACTACTGACCACCAGATCCCTTTGAATAGACTTCAAAGAGATATTAGCATTAAGGAAATTCTCTCTCGTGGTTCAAGTCCCAACAGACAGATTTCAATTTTTGCAAATAAATCATGACCTTTCAGATTTAATTGAAGTTAGGTATGGTGTCCCACAGGGTTCAGTCTTAGGTCCCTTCCTCTTCTGCTTATACATGTTACCATTAGGTGATGTCATTCATAAAAACTGGATTAAATTCCACTGCTATACAGACAACACATAGCTCTATCTATCTGTGAAATCAGGCAAGGACCAGTATATTTCCACATTAGAATTGCATCAAGAACGTAAAACACAGGCTGACATCTAATAATAAATTCTGGGAAAACTGAAATAGTTTTAGGCCCTAAAAATCCCCGTAACAGCATGACAAATAACCCAGATCTCTCCATTGAATGCCACATTAAAATATAACGACAGCAGCATTTTTTTCATTTTAGAAATATGCTAAAATCTGACATTTTCTCTGTCTAAAGGATACATAAAAATGAATCCGTGCCTTTTTCACCTGCAGACTAGACTATTGTAATGTCCTTTTTTCCAGGTAGCCCACAAATTCTGACAAAACTGTTGCAACTCAGTCAAAGCAAAAATATATGTTCACATCACACCAGTCTAAGCATCACTTCACTGGTTACCAATTGAGCACCGTGCATGACTTCAATGCGTTACTTTTCATTTCTAAGGCATTAAATGGTCTTGGGCTTTTGCATTTATAAAGACCTACTAGTCTCATACAATCCCCAGAGAATACTTCGCTCACAAGAGATTTGGCTGTCCCAAGAATAGCAAAAACTGAATCTGCCTCTAACTGGCATGGGGAAGATAAACTGTGGCTAATCTGAACAGGGGTCTCGACTCCAATGTAGTCCTGGCAACAATAACCAAGCTCCAAGAACGAACCACTTGTAGTACACCGTTGGCTATCCTTTCAACCTTCCACAAAGTGTTGAAGCTTCTCTTTACCATGCACTTGCAAATTCAATTAAAGGACATGGCTTGCCAAGAAGTCAGTACTTGATATTTAATCGCACTCATATTGTCCTGAAAAGTCTAACCACCAGATGGTGCCCCAGATCGGGGTGTCCAACCATTTTTTCCCCTGGAGCCCACCTGTAGAAACATTTCTATAGGCATGACTCCCAGCCCCCCCCAAAAGAAACAATATAACTTGAAACATAATATAACTATTTTAGGCCTAAAAGACACCAGTTAGACAGTGACAGTTAGTAAAACAGACACATATGGGATGACACTGGGCAGGCTGAGCTTTAGACTTCGAATGCAATGAAAACCATTTGTGTGATTTGTTCACATCCCTCTCTCAGAAGTTGTGGCCTACAGGTTAAAACCTGGTTATTGGTTGATGTTTAAGAACTGGATGGTACTTCAAGTAATCCCCACTTTCTTAGACACTGAATTAGGAAGACTTGTTAGGTGCATTTGAATTTCCTTGTGTCTTTAATAGCTCTAATACCATTATATGATTCAGGCTTATCAAAGGTACTTATGCATATTAAAGAAGGCTAAACATTGACCCACATATGAAATAACTAACATATTTTCAAAATATATTACAGTCTTCCTCCATTCTCTTACTCTTCTGCTCCATCTATATTTTTGTTTGTATAATTTATTCAATTTTTATCAGATTACTCCTTGCTTGGCGGAAATATGGTAGAACAAAATCAAGTTAAAAGCAATTTAACAGTCTTTTACGTGTCTCAGAGCCATCTACCACTGTTACGTAGACTGTGATTCTCTTCAACTAAATGGCTATTTTCATACTAAGCACTTGAGTTTGGCTCAAGCAGTTGAGTGAATCTTTGACATGGTGAATTAGACATATTGATTTTGGCATAGTGAATTTGACATATGAATCTTTAATTCACTACTAGCTACCACAGGGTGCATTGCATTGCCAGTTAAACCAGTCTCCACATCGACCTTTCTCATGAGTTTATTATTATTAATTATTATTAATCTTGGTAAACTGACAATAATTTAAGGATTAATTTAAACTAAAATAATCTGATCAATGTTGTTAATGATTACATTTACATAAAAATTTGAAGTATTTACAAAGTAAAGTATTGACAACGCCATCTAGTGGTAATAAAAATGACTGGCGTATGCTGGAGAGAAGAAACAGACATACCTTCGGCATGGGAAACTGACAGGATCCTGAACAGTAGTACGCATCAAAGGATTTGGGGGAAATAATCCATTCGCTCCAGCCAATGTCCTCAAAGTCCACTTTCAAGTACCTGCGAGCACAGTTCCGCGGCTCGTTCCATTGCTTCTTGCGCGCTTTCTTTATAGTTTGCTCGTCAAACTGCAGCAGCGGCATCTTGTGTCGATGATTCTTACGCTGCTTTTTCTTGGGCCGCTTGGCTGGCCTGTTCTCCAGGGCATCGTATGTGTTTTCCTCCTCCCAGCCCGGCGTTTCGTATGGGTATTCCGGCCCCGGAAGCTCGTTGTTTTGGAGAGGGAGGAGGACGCTGGTGGAGCGCCTCGCCCTGTGCTCCGCCGTGTCGTTGTGCGTGTATATCCCGAGTTTGTGAAGTCCTGGGGCGAGCGCCACTTTGTACCTCTGCAAAGTGGAGACTACGCTCTGGGGCTCAGAGATGGCAGAGTCATTGGCGTACACAAGAATGTAAGGAGAACGGTTCGAGAGAAGCCTTTTCCAGGGCCGACGTCCGTGCGATGAAATATCGATGCCAATGAGAAGCTGGCCGTGGCGTTCTGCCTGGTTGACAACGCGTGTTATGTCCTTCCACTGCCACGATATAAAGTTGCCGTAGAGCACCGATGCATTGATCCGGTAGTGCCCAAGAATCCTGTCGTTGTTATCCACAGAGTCAAAGCTCCAGATGTCAAGATGGACACGGTCCTGTTTTCTGGGACCATGGCGGCCACATGTTTTAGACCTACCACACGTGCGGGTGCCATTATTCAAATCTCCTATGTAGTAGTGTAGCATTGCAGATATGACGTGTTCTGACTTGGTAAGGGAAGTAAGGTTAAATATTTGCAACTGCTTACTGTTGAGAGTACCTAAATACATTAACAAATACATAAAAAAACAACAACGTAAAAGACAAGTTAGAGAGACACCTTTTTATACTTTACATAAAAGCATTTTACTAAAAAAAAGTCTTACATAAAGTCCTTATTAACTAGCACATATTCTCAATTCTTTTGTCTGGTTTTTGACAGGTAAGGGGTTGGATTTTTTTAAATAAATCCTCGATTTCTGGAGAAGTAAGTGTCAAGTGCTCATGGATATGTGGGAACCACGAGTGAAGTTCTTAGTTCTACAATCTTAGTTCTACGAGTTGCCAATAGGAGGAGGCATTCTCTCACATAAGAGCAAGAAAGATACGACTTCTGTGCTGCGAAGCTCGTTATAATCAGTGAATTTCTCTCTACCTAACGAGTAACTCCCGGGTCATAACACTGATCCAGGTATTAATGACTTCGTTGACAATATATGTTGTGTTTTGTTACATACATCATAAAAATATTTACTATAACTACTATTGATTCTATAAATTAATAGTACGTGGATACATATTTATTACGTTACAAGTTATTACATAACTTTGGGAATCTATTAAACCCACAGTCCCAGTTAACATGGATATAAATGTAGAATTGCATACGTTGTTTAAACCATAGACCTAAATTGTCTTTATAAATCGAAAAATATAGGAAGCAAATAAGTTCCCGAATCACAACTTCCTCGCAAAATTAGTCCGCGTAGATTTTACTGCAGGTGTAACGTTACATTGACTGTCTATCAACTAGTGAGGCTTTAAAAATGTTTCAACAGAATTCTGTAAATAATACAATTAGAAAAAACAACTGGGGATATTAATAGTGGCTCCTGGCTCTAAATTCCGAGTAACACCGAACTATTTGGAGATTCATACAGAAGTTTGAGAGACTTGATACATACCCAAATACGCTTTAAAACTGCGAACCGTATTTCCATCCTTGAAATGAAAACCCGCACTATTGTACTTCTCATAGAGCATCTGCATGTGTTCTGACACAGTATCCTGTAGAAGCAGGTCCTGTTCATCCTTGGATGAATGGTCTTTATACGGAGACTCCTCCAAATTCCCCGAGTCTGCCTTTCTCGTCAGGTCTTTCAGCGATACACAGAATCCACTGAAAAGACAACTCCATCCGAACAGTAGGACAAATACATGTTGACAACATGCCATGGTTTAGTTCGAAAGTGGGTTTATTTATAATTATTTTAAAAGTAGTCGCTCAAAACAGGTTTACAAAGTGTTATCTTTCAAACGGGATCTCATCACACGTAAAGGCGACACCTTTTAGAAACACCGTAACAGTGTCAGTAACAGTGTCTGTACCGAATTATAGGGTCGACTCCCAGAAGCTCGATGTTACGGATGAGTTATTGCGTTGTTACTGTCAAAGTCCTCGAGCAGTTGGTTATATTTGATAGTTTTTGTGTCTCCACCTTACCGTTAGCTGTCGTTCAGAGGGGCAGTTCTCTTGGTTTTGTATCTGAGATCTGGGCTGATCTCGAAATCGACAGCCAATCGCACCAGTTCTCAGCTTTCATTGAAGGTGAAGCGCGTTGTGCACGATAATATATGGGGTTTTCGGGGTCATTTGTGTGCTTCCCTCTCAGTTACCAAAACAGCGCACTTGAAAACGGAAACGTTCAGAAAAAGGTGTTGTCTTCCACTGTTGCGACAGTTGTAGATATTTAATGTATCAATTGTAATGGAAGCAGGTAAGTTACAAATTGTCTTGACATTCGGAGCATTTCTACGTGGACTGAGTTAAACGCATGTCCATTTGTCCAATGCCTTAAAATTTACGGCAGTGAACGCGCCCTCGACATAAATTAATATTAGCAAAACAGCCAAACAAAATTGCACAGCATATAACAATTTTCAAGTCATTTGTCTATGTTATTGTAAGTATCTGTACCACCTCCAAGCGTTAAATAAACACAATAAAACGCATGCATACGTTAGAGTGTGAGTCATGTCTAATCGGTTTAAAATGTTCCAAAGTTATATCAGCGAAGACTATCTCAAAAGCTGTGTTTTAGATGCGGCGTTGAATGAAATGGCTTATTCAAAGGCTCTGCCTACCATTTTGTCGAATTAAATCGAGCAATGAAGACACATCTTGCACATCACAGCGCGACCTGGGTCCAGGCATGATTCTTTATGATTCTGTTTGATGATTCCTTACAAACAAGTTCCATATAAAACTTTAAATACTCGCTTTTCACCGTTTATTTTTCAAGGGCACTCGGGAGGAAGTGATTATTCCCCCCTTTTGTCAATAATATTAGCATGGTATCTTTCCATGTGTGTTCTTTGAGCAGATGTGTGGGCATATAGAAATTTAATCAGATGGTAAGTTGTGAATGCTGCATTCCATTACCGCACAAATCCTATTAACTTTGTCGTACTGTTCTAAAAATAAAAGTTATCTATACACACATCGTCACCGTATCCAAGGTTTAAATGCCATTAGAGCAACAGCATTTTTGCTTGTATTGTTATATTTGAAATTTAAAATATACATTTATTTAAGGATAAATAATCGGTTTCTGTAACACGTAAGCAAAGGTATTTGACTACTATTTCAAATATTCTAAGAGTTTGTGTTTTAAGGTGTCCCAACAACCGAGGCACACGTTGAAATAATAAAAGATTATTGTTATTTTAGTGTGCCGGCAAAATGTGACCAAACTAATTTAATACTAAATGGTTCTATTCTATTAAGTCACAATACCTAAATTGTACTCCCAATTTTTTTTTTACTTTTTAAAATCCCTGTCAGTTTCAACAGAATTAATTCAATGCTGCATTTCATCATATTCATTAGACACATGCCCAGTTTATCAAAATTGAAATTGATATTTAAAGAAACATGCATTTGTTGTATATTGTCTCCCCCTTCCTTGAGCACATCTGCTACTTGATTTGTAGGTGTTCGAGTAAATCATGCTTCTCTCCAAGAGCAAAGTGGCCAGTTTCATCACTGTCATTACACCACATAAGTGAGTTGTGGCCAGAATATCTAAACAAGTTTAAATGTGGGTGAAAGCTCATTTACCACCCAGCTTTTAAGGCATTCCTTGAAACAAAAGTAAAATGTTGTACTATATAGCCTTGCAGATTAACTATGGTATGACATTTTGTGTAAGTATACTTTAAGGTTAAAGGAAGGGGGTATTTGGAGGCACCTCTTCCACTTAACTTGTAACTTTGAAATTCTGATGACATTTATTCGTACAGAAAATTCTTTACAGAGCGACTGATGAATAATCTTATTTTGTCAAGTATTTATCATCATCAGTTTGATAAAAGCAAAACAACAACATTTATCCAAAAAATTAAGCATTATTTGTTCCCCTTCCACATCTTGGTTATTTTTGTGCGCCTATAATTAAAGCAACAGGAACAACACAGTAAAACAAGCAAAACCAGGAAATGGGTGCCAGCGCTTGGATGAGGTGTGCCACAAAAATATTTTAAAGTCAGTTATTTGTAAACTTTAATCTTTCCAGATTCAAAAAGGCCATTGAGTGACTGATATGTAAATTACCAAACGCTTTGAAGTAAGTCTGGCTGGCATCTGTACACATGCTAAACACTTAAGGGCCATTTTCCTCTCTTTATAAAACTAGCAGCATTCTTGAAACCCGATTGGAACTTCCGCAGCCTGGGGGAGGAAATAAAAGCACCCCCTCATCTTTAAAAGCCCTCACGCCCTTAATTTGTTTATACAAACTGAAGAAGCATTTCAGAGTGAAAATGCTACGCAGGTCCCTGAGCAGGTTGGTGCTTCTTAGACTATTTCTTTCAGGATCTCAAAGAAACCGTTCGACCTCTACACGGGATACAGCTAATTAACTAAGGGCTTGGCTGCAGACAGAAACGTACACATGAATCATGTACATAATCATTACACGGTTGTAATAACTCTGAATTTAGAATTAGACACCATAACAAGACATGTAAAATACAGTACATGTAATCAAAGGAAGACTTTATTTTTTTGACAATGCTTGCATTAGTAAAATAATGACAGGAAAAAAAAACTAAGAACAACCACTTCAAACAGCCAGTGTTTTTTGTAACATATACGTTTATAGTTTTATATACTGAATACATGTCAGATATGTCATTTCTAACCTATGCCGAGGGAAAACTAACAGTAAAGCACAAAGATAGACAGAATTATTTTGTTTTGTTTGTTTTTGTAACACATAAGAGTCAGATAGAGAATATTGCAGCTGATTCACAAATCAATTGGTTGGGCATGATGCAAGACAAGGTACGTAAATGATGGTGGCTTAAAACAAATTTTATGTGGAAGCAATTAAAGAGTTTACCGCTTTTAAATATGGATTTAATTCCTGTCTCTGAAGCCGACCTTGGCTTAGGTTTTCCGTCTGGTAATGTGGTCATACACGACAACTTGGATGTAGAGGTCAGACTGGAGAGGAGTCCTTGCTGAATTATCACCAGGCGAGGCCTTAGAGATGGAGGGATGACATTTTGAAGTTAATAAATTTAATTACACTACAACCAGTTAATTCACTATTATTCTAACATGAAAATGATTCTGGTAATTCTAAAGAAGGCATCAACATGGGCTATGAGCTCATTGTGGGAGAGAGCTGGCTTCGGTCCTGGGCACCCTGGTGGTTTCAGTGTCTGGATTTCAGTGCCTTCTCTTGTTTTTAATCAGCAACATGGTTGGGTGTCTTCATCACAATCAGAGCACTGCCTTGCGATTTCACGCCAAACAAGACAGTGCAAGTAAAAGATATCCCTTTCTCTGCCTTTTAGAACCATGAAAATAACTTCTTATTAACAAGAATACAAAGTCTCATCTACACGTGTCAGATTTCACTCTGCATTTCAGGAACACTCTCAGGATCAACAGGGCTGAAATGGGGTTTTATCTTAAACTGATCCAGGCAGATGTGGTCATCATTTTTTTTTTTTGTTTCTTTAAATTTGGAATCGGCAGTTATTTTCCCCATTGTCTTCCCAGTTTGGAATCTTCCCAGTCAGCCAGTTATGCGGTAATGCATCTCGGTTCATCGCAAAGATTCCCACCACCACATGGTGGGTGAGGAAGTACAGCTAGTCTCCTCCAATTCTAGCCATGCCAAGTCCTTTGAGCCACCCGTCTCTTTTCAACTCTGCAAGCTTGCACCAGCGGCAATTGGAATAGAGACACATCCCTATCAATGGTAGTGTCAGCCTGCAGGTTCCCAGGAAGCTGACAAGCTGAGAAAAGCCCTACCAAATTAAACCACTCCCACAATTGGCTCTGCTGTGCTCTACTGGTCACATTCGGTGAATTAAATGAGCTGGATTCAAACCGTTGTCATTTCTTATGTGTTGTTGTGTTGTCCATCATGGAGGGGTATTGTGACCGCGGGGCTGGCTATGCGCAAAAACGAAAAACGAAAAACAAAGGGATTTACATAAGAAGAGTATCTATCACCCTTTGTCAGTTTTTTGATGCTGAATATAATAATAATAATAATAATAATAATAATAATGATGATAATAATAATAATAATCATGTTAAAATGTTAAAAAAGTGTGCAGAAAATCTGTAGTTCTTTAAAAAAAAAACCTGAACGGCTTGACATTATAGCTACCAAATGTCCAATCCACGTTTATAAACACAGTTTTTACACAAAACAATCTTACATTATGTTGCACTTTTGTTAAAAGAGAAATTTTAACAGTTGAATGATGGGTAAATTATTATTAGCAGTATTTATAAACAGGCAAAACCTATATGTCAATAATTTAACATTAGCTGTGGGAATGATGATGCTTGGCTCAAGAAAATTACACTGAAGTGTGTCTCTAATGAGAAACAATTGTGGTAGCTATGCCCTTATAGTATTACACTGATTGTGAAGGGGTCATCACTTCCCTGGGGGCAGAGGAGAGTGAAAGTGACTTTGAATTGGGACCCAGTCTATGTCTTTTGAGGCCTAACCTTTTCGGTCCTACTTTTCAGGAAAGTGCAAACGTCATGTCAATACAGTTTCACAGTGGTACATTTGCACATTAAAAACTTGTAGATAAACAGTTCCTTTGTAGAAAATATACTCATAGAATATATGGGCTGGGAGCTAATCGCACTTCGCATAACTGTATTTAACAGCCTTTTCTTTTTATTAGTAGAAGAAATAAGATATTTCCAAAAAATTAAAACACAGTTATGTAAAGTGAGGGTAGCCAAAGTTTTCCCCAGCCACTTTGCTTAACGTATATATATATATATATATATATATATATATATACACACACACACACACACACACACACACACACACACACACACA
>JAOYSI010003707.1:0-47660 GCA_025775065.1 Hiodon alosoides
AACTATTCCTGTGGCCATTTGAATAAATTGCGCAGAAACTGTAGTCTTCGGGAACATGATAAGATCGTTGTCATTATAGAAAGTTGACGTGTTGAAGTATGAAACCGTCCAACCGCAGTTATCCAGATTGCCTATCCACCAGCTTATAATGTTTCCGTTTACATCCCTCTGTATTAATTGCCTTTCTCAAGGGTACAACAGCAGTTAGATTCAAACCAACAACCCCAATACCTTAATCACTGCAATCAGATCCGTATTTCTAAATGTGTTGCCGGAGGGAAGATATTTAGTAAAAGCGTTTGATCCCTATGTCGATTTGCATTTCCCTTGTGTGATTTTGGTACAATGCCCTTTTCCACACAGCTTCCTGGTGGTCCCCGCCGTGTCCTTCCAAAGCCAGCCCCTCAGCTATAGCCTCCTGATCAATCCCAGCAGCCTTTTCTCTGTCCAGCCGGAGACTGGCGAGATCAGCCTGACCCGGGCCATCGACTATGAGGCTGACCAGCACCGTTACCTGCTGCTGGTGCGGGCCAGCGAGAGTCAGGACAGCCTGAGCAGTGCAGCCGAGGTAGGTCTGCCCGGTCGGGCCAGGCCGGGTTGTCTTTGGCACAGGTTTTTTTCAATGGATCTAGCTCAATGTTCTGTTTATGGCTCATCGTTCAATCGCTGGTCAAAATATAATTTGGAGCACTGTTGAAGGTGCAGGTTGGGCTGGATTGGTGAAGCTAAGGTCGGCCAGATCGGAATCCTCAGATGACCGGAAAGGGAGCAGTCTGGCTGAGGCCCTGTGTTCTAACATACGCTTGGAGGAATAAAGCCAAGATCTCAACACTGCGTGGGAGTCCCCCATACCCTGCTCGGTCCAGCCCTGCTCAGTGATCCACGGGCATTTCCCACCTTGGGGGTGGAACTCAGACAGATGCCACATGCGGGGGAGGGATTCCAAAAAAAAAAATGTTTCTACTGGAAACCACACAGAACAAAACAAGTCAACACGAAGAACATGAAGAAACTGTTCTTGCAGGTTTTCCTAATCTCAGAGTCATTAATTTAGAGGTGGCTTACATTGTCAATACCCAGATGACCCAGAGAGATGTCAATTCAGAGTATCTACATAATTTAATATTGGCGTATCCGCTCTGGTACGTGTAACCAGCTGTGTCACTTCTCCTCCATGCTTAAGTAGATTTTAGGAGATTAAATCACTGCATGCAGAAAGCGACAACAGCAGTAAATGCTTTATTCTCCACACTCTGGTGAATAGCGATTCTGATGGCTTCTGGCCCTTGTACAACGCTGCAAAGAACCAGCAATATTGCGCCCGCTCCTTTGGCCTATATACGGTTCAGGTATTGAGGTAAACAGATGCTAAAGTGGAGAACGGGACCCCGCGTTATTCGTGGCAGCGTTGTGCTAGACCTGACTGAATGGACCGGAGTGAGGAGGGCATGTGGAGGGAACTGACGCATTAGTTTGTTTTCACAGGCTCCTGGGTGATGGCTGTTGCCTCAGACGAGATGAATCTGCCAGCGTGTGCGTGTATGCGCGTGCGTGCGTGCGTGCGTGCGTGCGCACGCGCATGTGTGTGAAAGAGAATGAGAGGGGAGGGGTCCCTCAAAAATTCAATCCTTTTTTTCCCTTTTTGGACCTAAAAAAGGAGCACAGAGCGGGCGGGAAGCTGTAGGCACAGCAGATTGGCGATGTTAACAATGAAAGGGCAATCCAATGAAAGCAGCTCTCCTTTACCGGCGCCAGAACGTGGCCTGATAAAGCCATATGAACGATTACTGCTGTAAAATCCTCCTCTTGTTCCTCCCAAGACCGGGACAATTAGAAACATTAATACCGCTTACGCCGTGCCCCTCCACCCCCTCCTCCTCCATGTTTTACTCCGTATTTAACAGGTTCAGGTGCTGATAACGGACGAGAACGACTGTGTCCCAGAATTCCTGCAATCCATTTACAGCAAAGACGGCGTTCCCGAGACGGTAACCACGGCAACCTCGCTGCTGCAAGGTGAGCAGGGTGCTCGCCGCGGCTTCTGGTGCAAAGGCCGCCATGCGTTTCGCATCGAGCGGGCTGCACACGGTCCATTCTGGGATGACAATACCAGAGCAGGTGAATCATAGCACCAAAGTCACAACAGACAAGAGACAGTGTCTCACCACTAACTTGAACCCATGGCCACCAGGCTCACAAGTCCTGAGTGCTAACAATTCAATACATTATGCTCACTTAGTGAGGAAAGAGTTGTGGGCAGAAGAGCAAGGATAGGCAACAAAAGAAAAAAACTCTCTCCCACAGTTTCTCTCAAACCTTCCCATCTCTCTACACCCTGTTGCTCTCTTTCTTTCTCCTTAAAAGAGGACACAACCCCTCGGCTCAAAGTGAGCAGTGCGGGCCTCCTCTCTCCCGCAGAGAGCTTTAGCTCGCCTTCCAGCTGCGTTCGGTTCAGAGCCTCCCTGTTTCTGTTTGCCGAGCATCTACCAGATCTGTCAACTTCCACCAAAGCCTCATTAGCTGCATCTGATTTCCAAACCGTGTTAAAACAAGCTGACATATTTTACCATGTCGGACCATTATTTATAAAGTCAGTTTGACACAACGCCAGACAAACTCCTTTTTCTTCTTCCTCTTTGCCGGTTTTTTTATTTGGTCTTTAACATAAACTTCCGTTTGGTTTTCTTGGTGATTTGTAGAAAGAGCCATTTTCTGGTCATGGAATTTCACCCACTGAGGACTGAGCTTAATGTTACAGAACCCAATAGGGGAACACCCTTGTCCATACACTTTTCTCCATAACACAGAGAAAGGTAGACAACACACAAACGCTACACGAGTCTGCAGTGTCTCTACACTTAATCATGCACAGTTTGAGTTTGAAATAATTGTGTTCTAATTCTAAAGATCAGCAACAACAAAAACAAGCACTTGAGTTGCCGACGTGAACAACAAAACTGTGGAAAACGCGGAGAGACATAAAAATACACGGGAAATGATAAACTTGCTTCAGTTTCCCAACCTTTGTTAAAGAGCTAACAGTTCTGGTGAAAGCCTGCATCAGATCTCTGGACTGCTGTGCCCGGGGTCGGCTCTGGTCGTGTGGCTCTGGGGTCCAGTCCCAAGTGGGGCCCTGCTTTGAGCACCCATTCAACCCATTATCGACCACATTGATACTGAATCACCTTTGCCCGCACTGGCACCGACCCAGGGACTGGTTAAAGTAAGACACACGTAACTTGGTGTCTGTCGGTGTCTCCTGTCAGGTGTGGAAGTGTGAGTTAAGGCCTCCTGAAGGATAAAGAAGTTAACCAGAACTGATTTCCAGCTGTGTATGTTAGTAGTGAAACTGTAGCTATGTGTGTATTGGTTTCTATAGATGAGGGTGCCTGATTAGCAAATATTTCTACAAAGCATGGGCTTTGCAAATGCAAGGTATGATGAAGAAATAGGCTTGGTGGATTAAATGCCTCGATGAGATGACATTGGGGTTGACTTTTCTATGCCGGGGGATAGTGAGAATTGAAAAGGGGCGGGCCTGTGGTTTGTCACTCAGACCCATGTCTTCCGTCTTCCACTCCCCTCAGTGTCGGCCAGCGACTGCGACTCGGATCGGAATGCCGAGCTAGCCTACCGCACCCTGAGCCCGGACTTCACCGTCTCCGCCCACGGCACAGTCTTCCCCGCCCGCCCACTGGACTACGAGCGGCCCAACCACCTCTACGAGTTTGTGGTGATGGCCGTGGACAAGGGGGCGGAACCCCGCACTGGGACCGCCACCGTCCGGGTCCGCATGTCCAACATCAACGACGAGGCCCCCGAGTTCTCCCAGCACGTGTGAGAGCCTGCTCGCTTCTTGGCTGGTTTGTGAGAGAGATGAGCTGTGTAAGAGTGTAACTGGCGGATTCTCAGTTCTGTCCCGCGTCGTCATGCTGCCTGTGGTGCCGCTGTCCCCCTCAATCTGAAGTGAATCGCTTCTGCCAGGGTCTGTACCGGGGAGCCGGTCCGAGGAGACCAACGTCGACCTCAGCTTTTGTACCGCTCTATTTCGTTTTCCTTTTATCTCAGATTGGATTTACACGTTCAGTTTGCCGGCCCAGAGAATTTTCACATTGTCCTGCTGCGTTTGGATTATTTTCTTTCCCCCGCGCCATGTCGTGCAGACCCATGGCTCTTTTAATTGGCCAATTTTCTGGCAGCTAGCTCTGTAAATTGGCGAGGCAGGTTCAATCAGCCATGCCGTCAGTTGTCCTGGAGAAGTTTAGGGCGGCAGAGTATTTGTGTGTGTGTTTGTCTGCCCGTGTGCTAGAGAGAGCTGAGAGATTGAGCAGAGAGTTTCATCAGCTCGGGTGCAACCGGGGGCAAGGGGGCGGAGAAGGGGGCGCTGAGGTAGATGTGAGGCAAATTGAGAAGCGGACCGGAGTCCCTGGTTACTGTTTTCTGTCACACCGGTTTAGGCGTCCATTATCTACAGGACTTCGGTTGTGGAGGCAAAGGCGTCCTCGTACTTCGGAATAGTGTCAAGCCTAGATGCAGAAAAGCACCGCCTGTCCTGACAGTGACCCAAAAATACGAGGCCCTGTTGGGCGGTTGGCAGTGTTTGGACCGTATGGTCGGCAATTTTTCCCTGGCAAGTCTCAATACTGCAGAGATCGAAAACGAAGGCTTGTCACTCAAAAAATATTTTTCATTGACCTGCATGATGAGCTCTTACTTGCATTACCCAAAACAGAGATTTCTATATGCACCATAGAATTGCTCAAATTCTGCTCTTATTTTTCAGTCCAACATTAATTGTCAAAATAATTGCCTTCCTCCATAAATTTGTAAATTATACCGAAGATGATGTCATCCTGTTAGAAAACGACGTGCGGACATGTGTACATGCTGTTGTCTTTTGTGTGCTGGCTTTGATGAGGCTTTTGTGCCGACTGTGGATACAGCTTTAAGTTAGCGGAGATTAAATTGACGGGGTAGATAATGACGGCGACTGAGCGCGGCGTGACAGGCTTCATTGTGCGCCTCGTCCCAGTCCGTCCACACAACGGAGCCTGGATGCATGCCGTCACTCACCTGTCAGCGCTTGTCATTTCAGCCATCGCCGGGTTAGCGGTAGCGAAGGATGGCGGATGGGAGAGCGAGAGAGAGAGAGGGGAAAGAGAGTGGGCTGGTGGCAGCTTTGCTCTACATTGAGCCTGTCGAGCTTCATGTGGGAAAGGGGGTGTCTTTCTCAGAACAGCTGCATTCTGTTCGCAGAGTAGGCCTGAGTGATCCTGCCTTGATGGACGGAAGCCCTTTGATATCTGTGACAGATCCCGGGTCAGTGAGTCGCGTGTACGGTGAGCATGGGCGAGAGTGACACGGTTACGCGCTTGTGTGGGATCACTAATTGCCCGAATGAATTGCAGATGTCGCCCCCGTCTCTGCAACCCGTCAGTCATCAGTAGAATCTGAGGAGCGGAGACAATGACACGTCGGCTCCGTCGAGCGCGCTCCCGTCGGCTCTGGCTATCGTGCGCCGCGCCGCGTCTGATGGATCTGTCTGGATCCCTGGCCGCCACATGGGACCGCCTTTGTTGAGAAAAATCGAGACAAATCGCATTTGGAGAAACAAATGTACAGCTGCTGGTGTAATTTTGCCCACCTGGCAAATTCATTGTCTTGGACACTTTGAGTTGAATGATAATAAATCTAACCTCCTGTTCATGCGCTCGGTGCAGAAAAATCAATAGAAAAAGTTTGCTTTGTTTTCTGGTTTGGTCGAACGAGAGGTGAAACTGCGTGTGCATGCAAGTAAAAAGTTTGTGAGACAGTGAATGAAGAGTGTGGGTGTGTTTACATCTGTAAGGGTGTTTTAAAATGCAGAACAGGATATGCACATTTAAGGGAAAAGCTGAATAATTTAATTACCGTTTAGAGACATTAGATGTTTGTGTTGCCCGTGTGCCCGCCCGTGTGCCCGCCCGTGTGCCCGTGGCAGGGAGGGATCCAGGTTCGCTCTGTGCTGGCAGGAGCCCGTCGGTGGAAAGGCCCTTGCTTCCCCTGTGTATTTTTAATGCTGATGACAGGGAGGCAGGAATGCTTTAAAGGAGCTGGGGGCCACCACGGCGCGACATGACAGCAGGCGGCTCAGCGCCTCCCCGATGGCCAGCTAGCCATGACCTGAATACCCTGGGAGGACGCCAGGGGCTCTGTGGCTCGCCCCCGTCCAGTCGGGCCGCGGAGGCTGACACCGAGCTGGGTGCCAGGCCCATCATTTATTCACAATGACAGCTGCTTCACTGTGTTAAGGAAATCGCTAACAGAGGGTCAGTAGGAACACCCAGTGGGAAAGGCAGCTTGCTCTTCTCCATCGCATTCCTGATTCTTCCCCATCCTGTCTCCGTAATCAGATGGCACACACACACACACACACACACACACACACACACACAAATATTTATATCTCAATTAAAGAGTGCTGGAGCTGAGTATGCATCACCTGTTTGTTTGCTTGTCTGTGTGTTTCCTATGAGGGCGGAACCTGCTTTCAATCTCACTGTGAGGTGTGGGAAAGGGAATAAAGGACGGTGACTGCGAGTGTGTTTATCTGCGTGCGTCTATGTTTGTATGAAAGTATGTCTTTGCCACGTTGTATGCCCTAATTATCTATAGAGTGCTGCTTATCTTGTGGAGAGAATTTTGACATATGTCAGCCTATGCCAGCGACACTCCCACGAAGCTTTGGCAAAAGAATGGGGAAAACGCTGTTTTCAGGCCGTTTTCCAATTCACAGCTACCGGACCTTTGTGTCAGAGGACGCAGGCCCCAATACTCTGGTAGCCACCGTGCTGGCAAAGGACCCAGACGGAGATGGGATCACGTACCGCATCACCGCGGGCAACGAAGAGGAAAATTTTGTCATCGACAGCCAGAAAGGTAATTGCCGCACTCTTTCCCAGACATCTTCATTACACCAGTGTGAAGCTAGCAACAGTGTTCACTCACTCCCCGGGTCCCAAAAACAGCAGAAAAACAACAAAATAAAAGTCAAACGCCGTACTAAGATGCTTCTAAACGCATTGCATAAACCATTGACGAGAAACAAACTATTCTGGGCTTTAAGACACACACACACACACACACACACACACACACACACACACTTTTCTCAATAATAATAATAAAAAAAAACACCTGATAATTGACTTAATGCATAAGGGGACCAACTAACTTGCCAGCACGCCTACTATCTAAATCCACTGAGTTTGAACAACGTAGTCCATTCTACAGAGTGTCACTTTGCTCAGACTCCGTGGGTTTGGGAACTAGGAGCACTGGAAATTTTTCATATAGTTTAGAGTTTCATTACTTTAAGGATTGTGCATAAATAGATGTGCACATAGATTATCTTAAGAACATAAAATAACTTTCCTCAGCTGTATGAGTCCAATGTTAAGCATTCATTACTTTTTATGACCTATGTACCTCTTGGAAGTAATTTAATCTTAAATATTTAATTGAGCTGTCATTTTCTTCTGATTCTTATAATTAAATGGAGTTAAGACGCAATTGTTGCACAACATTTCATCGAGATTTCAGACTCCACCACGTTTAAAAGAGTATTTTAAACAGCTGTCGGGACTTTTATTTTGACCCGAACCTCATTTCTGAAAGAACAGAGCCATTCATCACAAGGTAAACCGAACTTTCACCAAAAGTCACCTCTATCATGGATAACCTGCAATGGTTTTGCCAATGTCTCTCAGCTCCTTGCAGATTTGATTAAGGTCAGAGCCGACGCCAGCTGAAATCAAACACCTCCTCCCCTCTGTTCCCTGGAGGTTTCTGTCCGCTGAAATTTCCGCCATGATAGTTTAATTTGTCTGATGGCCAAAGTTTCCTTCCTATTGTAGAGTGCCAATTCAACTACAGTTCAGTACAAACAGTCAGGACCTGGTGGTAATTAGCAGAAGGATTAAACCGGGCAAAAATTAATTTGAAAAGCCATACAACATTGCTTTGTTTGAGTTCCTAACTTTAACAGAAGAAGTTAATACTAATTTAGCTGCTTATTTAAGAACACACAAATTATTACCGTTAAACCCATTATATAGCCCATGTTTTCAGATCCGTAATATTATGCTACTTTTTGGACTGAAATAATACTGTCAGTATAAACTATATATAAACTATACAGTACCATTGTGTGTATGTGAATATGTATATATGTATATATATATTGAGAGTTCCCATGCATATCACATTCTACGCCAGGAATACTCCATCAAAGTTTTTTTTTAGTTAATATATACTATTTGGCTGTGTTTGTGGTTCAAAAAGTTACCTTTTTATATTTCACAATATTGTGTAAATACATGCGCAAGCTCCAGCCTAATCGAGACCATGGCAATCTATTCAAACAGCTGCAGCCTTTCAAACGGAATGTGTAATTTCTCTGCTGGTTAATGCTGCTATGGTACTGTGAACATGAGAGCTAAAGAATTACAATAAAGCTGATAGACTGAATTTCTGTCGGTGACAAACAAAGACCGACAAATTGCTTCTGGCCATAAATCTGCAGCGCATTGTTACGTAC
The DNA here is from genome assembly GCA_025775065.1 of Hiodon alosoides. Lineage (NCBI taxonomy): Eukaryota > Metazoa > Chordata > Actinopteri > Hiodontiformes > Hiodontidae > Hiodon > Hiodon alosoides. The sequence continues at coordinate 8,579 of JAOYSI010003707.1, forward strand.
AGTTTCCCCACAAAAACCCATTGGCAATGTTAATGTTTAAAGACCTTTTAATGTGCGCTACTACTAAATGGCTTAAACTTTAATCTTTTCAAAATACACATACTCTATTCCGTTTGGCAAGTGCAAATCAAAAAAAAAACAAACCTCTTCAATGAAATCATTAGTTAATTAATCGGCCTGAACAATCTTTTAACTGAAGTTGTCATGTTCTCGATATACTAGTAACTTGTTAACGAGGATTTTTTAAAATCATTACCAGTGTCTCCACTTCTGTTCGCACACTGGCAGTCCCCTGTTGCCCCGCTGTCTTGCTGTGACAGTTCTTTGGCTGTGCCACCCGCCCCCGATCCGGTGTTTAGGGGATAAGATGTTGATGAGAGATGGCTTTAAGAGAGTGTAGCTGGTGGCGACCCCCGTTACACAGATGTCTGCTGACCTGTAGCGAAACATGGTAACAATTGTTAATGTGCTTTGAAATCTGCTGGAGCCGACGTGAGCGGTAGGCCCCGCAAGGCCACCAAACACCGGTCTCCCTGCCCAGCACAGCATCCAACCCACGGCCAGCGTGGTTGCTTTTAAAAAGAGCTCGTGGGCAACAGTGCTCGCGTGGGCCGTCGCGGTGCCTCCGCCGGGTTGTTCCACAGAAGGAGCAGTATGCTCATTTGTGCTTTATTAAAAACCCTCTGTCATGTTTCGTTTTACCGGTCTGACGTGTTTTTTCTGGTTAAAATGTGGGTTTAGACTGGCGAATGTCCTTATTGCACATGACGCACTTGACGGCAACAATTCTGTATCACGGCGTGAGGTTATTTTTCACTTTTTTTAAATTTTTTATTTCATGTTGCAGAGGCACTGGCTTTAAGTCAAGCAATCTGTCCCCGATATAAGGCACCAGGTCTGCATTTTTAAAAGACTCTATGTCAGGGATGTGTACATTGTTTCGGATTCCAAATACCAAGCCTCCCCTTTTCAGGGGATGAAAAACAATGCCTTTACGAGAGCCTGAAATATCCCAACGAATACAAGAGAAGCAATTAGATGAGGAGAGGGAAGGAAATTCGCTGCTTGTGCAAAAAACGGTGCACAAAAGGGATTAGCGCGTTGTCACTGAGGGCAGAGAAGTACAACGTCCTCTGCATGTGTGAGCAAAGGCGAAGGGGGCGAGTCTCGGGTACTTTGGAACATTACTCAAACCCAGAACCTCAGGTTCGTCCAGCTCCTCGTACATCATTTGGGTCAGTGTTTCAGTTTTCAGTCCGTCTCCGGGGAGCCGGATTTTCAGCTAAGAGTTTTTCCATTTGGAATCAGACGCTCCACTTAGACATTTAATTATGCCCTCTTTTTCATTTTGTAGCTCTGTTCAATTAATGCAGAAAAAAGAGGTTGAGAAAATCGGTAGACCTACCCCGGCTTTTCTTCAACCAGTCGCTGAAGATTGGTCCATCCCCTTGTTGTGAAGCCTTGCGACTGGCCACTCCTGCCTCCTGATTCTTGCAGGGTTGATCCGTTTACGCTCCAGCCCACCACCGAAGCTGCAGGGCTTGCAGTATGTCCTCAACGTCACGGCGACGGATGACAACGCCTCGGGTGGGCCAAACCCGCTCTCCTCCACCACCCAGGTTGTCGTGGGAGTAGACGACGTCAACAACAACAAGCCCATATTCGAGAAGGTATTGTCCTGACGGCTTCTGCTGTTGTTGTTGAAGCAGCGGCACCCCCCCCCCCCCCATTCTCCACTTGACACTCGCTTATTCTCCCTGGTGGTTTCCATCTCCGGGTTTCATTGTCTTGTCCAGTGGTTAGCTGACAGGCCCACTCTATCAAGCTCTTCCATGGATTTTTAATTTTAAAAATCATTTAGGAAACATTACAATATACCTTTTTGGTGCAGGTGCCTTGATGGCGTCAAGTTAAATTTAGATGCAGACGTGTCATATAAAACTTCAACACCTCGGGTCACATAGTCTGCCAAGAGAAGAGGAGTACAATATGGAGATGCTACGCTTCTCACACATACAGTATGGTTCTTGCATGTCAAACCATTCTCTCTCTCTCATGCTTTCCTGGTTTTGTCCTCCTAAAGGAAATGCCCACTGGAAAGTACATGTATACATTCAAACCAAACTTCACGGCTGGGTTGATGTGGCCAGTGATAGTTACAATAACAATATAACTTTCACCTCCCAAATGGAACCCTAGTATTCTTGGTTTGGTCGTATTTGGCCATGTGGCCTTTATCAACCAATAGGCAAAAAGCCAGTGTAAGTTGTCCGCGTGTATTTGGGTGCAGTCATTGCCACACAAACATTTACACGTCTCATTGTCACTGGCGCACTTTTGAGAGAGATTTACATGTGATGTTGTCTATGGTACTCATTTGAGATTTGAGACTTTTCTAGGGATCTGCTGCGTTGGAAAGAATTCAAGCCCGGGGGGAGTAAAGCCAAGCGAGAACTGAGATCTTTCTCTCCTCCATCACTCAGTGCCAGCAGTACAGGGAGCAGGCCTCCACCTTGGAGAACCAGCCTGCTGGGACCTTCGTCTTGCAGGTGCACGCTGTGGACGCGGACGAGGGTTCCAACGGGAGAGTAATGTATGGATTCATGCACAAGGACAGCACCGTGCCCGCCTTCACCATCCACCCAGACACAGGTATTGTGGGCTAGGCAGAAATGGGAAGAGGGCGTTTGGGGTATCGTTGTGGTGTGTGTGTGTGTGTGTGGGAGTAGGAGTGTCTAGTGGTCAGAATTAAATAGCGTGGTGTTGTGCTGGAGTACACTATCCTCATCCTAGCTGACGGCATTGTCCACTTATTTTTAATTCCTCCTTGCCTTGTTATTTAAAGGAATTTAAAGGAATTATTTGAACTTATCAATGATCTCGCTGCCATTGCAATTACAACACTGAGTGCCCCTGGTGTATTGGGTTTGCAGTGTAAAGTGATGTTTACTCTGGGCAGGAGTGTGGAGCAGCACCAAGCCCCCGCCATGTGACATAGAGTTCAGGCTAGCAGTGTTCGGAGCAGCGGTGTAATCTTGCTCTGTGTGTAGGTGAGCAGAATTCTGTGGTAACCACAGGCTGGAGACGCACAATGCAGTCTCTTTAAACAAGGCCCCTTTGAAAACTCAGAGAAATCCATCTCTAATGCTGTTGGTTGTATAAACAATGTGAGTTACCCAGTGGTAATAAAGGGAGAAGACAATACAGCTACAAAGTAAGGGCAATGTAGTTACTCGGCCCCTGCAGGGGCTCCAGCTTACAGACATTCCTGTTAATGGCCTCTCTCTGTTATTTCACAACTTCTTGCTGAAACTAATACCTTGTATTCATTCAGCCTAATTCACAGCAATAATAATAAATAAATAAAAAACTGCTGAAATTCCAAAGAGAAAGGGGGCTGCAAAAACGCTCAACTATGCCCATTTTCAATGAACAACATAGCTGTACATGTGTTGATGAAAGCTACCAGAGAGACATGAGGTACGCTAAAATCTATCATAACACTTGAAAACTTCCAACATAAAAAACAATGCAATATTTATCCTTAGAATAAGATACTGCGATACTGATACTGAGCAGTATTACTCAGGGAAGATATATTCCAGTATGGGTATGCTGAGAATGACCGGAAAATGACCTGTGAACGGCCTGATCTGGTCTCTCCGCCTCTTGAAGGCGTGATTGTCACGGCCAGGGAGTTTGACCGTGAGAGGCAGAGGGAGTACGCCATCACTGTGACGGCTACGGACAAGGCAGCGGAACCGCTCATCGGAATCTGCCAACTCAACATCATGATCCTGGATGAGAACGACAACAGCCCCAAGTTCGAGAACCTCCGCTACGAGCGTGAGTGTCGCCCGGGAACGGATACGTGGCTGTGTGCCTTTTTGCCATCGCCGTAATGTGTATGTGACCTTCAGCATCATGTGATCCCTCAGAGTGCTTTATTGGTAGCATTGTGTTGAAGCTTCGGAGGTCTGTAACCAGAAGGTTGCCAGTTCAAATCCAACTGCTTTTGTTGTGTGGTACTTAACGGAGTTTCTACTACTGAACATCCAGCTGAATAAGTCGAATTGCTATCATATTAAGTTGCTCTGGGTGTCATGGTAAAAGCACCTGTAGAAATATTGATACCTTTCCTAGAAAACCACAAAGCGGTTCATTGTTATTATTGTTGTTGAGAGATTCATAACGACTACGTGAATGAGTGGATGTAGCCCTTCTTAATGAGAACTATTAATATTGCCATCTAATTGTATAATAATAATAAAATCACCTATTTACTGGGTAGGTCTGGTGAGATTTTATTCAGTTAAATGTTCCTTTTCTGAACTTGTAGAGTGATGTGTGATGGAACGTCAACGCGGTCCATTTTATATTTGACCTTAACTCTGCCTGTGGGTATGTGACTAACAGCCGCTCTCACTGCTCAGACTTCCTGCGGGAGGACACGATGATTGGCACAAGCTTCCTCCGCGTGGCTGCCCACGACGACGACTACGGCGCCAACGCGGTTGTCACCTACTCCATGTCCACGGAGCAGCCCGAGTACCTGCGGGTCAACCCGGTCACGGGCTGGGTGTATGTCAATCAGCCCATTTCGCAGGTGAGATTCAGGACCGGAGAGACTGTCGAGTTGGAATGCCTGTGTTGTGCGTCCCATTTTAAAGTGTCAATCTCGCGTCACGGGTGCCGCCCGCGTAAAGCTGCCAACCTGGCCCTCTCACCATAGAAGCTGAAGAAATGGAACATGAAACAAGCTATTAGTGTCTTTCTCTGCAAAATTCATGTCATAATGAAACATTTTAGAAATGCTGAAGCGTGACATTGGCTGCTGAAAAGTGAAAATGGGAGCTATTCTTCTAAAAATCTCAGAAAAGCTGCTGCAATTACTTTGGAGGTCATTCAGCAGTTGTTACCATACTGTTAAATCCTAATTGAGGTTTTGCACAGCCATTAAAGCTGAGGTCCTGCATCAAGGTATGACCTCTGCATCGATGGTAATGTAATACTGCTGGTGACAGCATATGAGAGCTGGTCTTCACACTGGTGTGGTTTTGCTCCGACCCTCTCCAGAGGTCCTACATCACGCGGGAGATTGTGGCCACTGACGGGGGGAACCGCAGCAGTGCAGTGGAGCTGGCCGTTACCATCACCAACGTGAAGAACCAGCCACCCCAGTGGGAGAGGGACAGCTACGAGGTGGTCATCCCTGAGAACACCGTGAGGGACACGGCCATAGTGGTGCGCACCCCAGTGGGAATGGTGGCAGCGGTGGGATGTGGGCTGAGAGATTGTGGTCTGGAGCAATGCAGCCTCCCCAGCTCTTCCTTCTCCTGTTTTCACCCCAGACCATCAAGGCCATCTCACCTCTGGGCGACCCCAGAGTGACCTACAACCTGGAGGATGGGATGGTGCCTGAGACCAACATGCCGGTGCGCTTCTACCTGACGCCCAACCGGGAGGATGGATCTGCCTCCATCCTGGTGGCCGAGCCGCTGGACTACGAGACGACGCGGAACTTTGTGCTGAGGGTCCGGGCTCAGAATGTGGCCGCCGTGCCGCTGGCAGCCTTCACCACTGTCTACATAAACATCACAGGTGTGCCACCCATCCCCCTTACTCTGCATAGTACCGACTCTGTCTCTACAGTTTCATTGCACCACCCAAAGAATTAGGATTCAGAACCACAGCAGTACCATTTCCATCATACATGGGTTAAAGACAAAGTAAAATTATTTATACAACCAGCGTCTCTGTCTAATATATTGCTCCTGCTGCAACAAAGTGTTAAATAATTACTTCATAGGTAATGCACTCTTATTTATGAACAAAGTGTATGGTTTGGAAAATAGAATTCGACTTCTTTTATTAAATATTGAATTATTCTTGGCAAGGTATCCGATTGAGATTAATATATTCACAAAGTAAACCAAAAATTGTTACTCATGAAGCAAGTAATGTTTGAGGGGGTATGAGTCAGTGCTAAAGGGTAATCGCTGAAGCGTAAAGCCTTCTTTGAAATTAGTCAGTGCAATTAATGGCTGGATGTGGATTTCATGTTCTTGTTTATGCTACCAATGACCATTCATTACAGGACCATTATATCAATTTATTTAAGAATAAAAGTGCAATGGCAAACTCAATTCCAATGTGTAGAAACGAGAGGCAAACCTTATCTGTTCACACAATGATATTAAGATGACAACTGTAAATTACTATGTAAATTGAATTTATATTTTTTACAATTTAGGTTCATGCAATTGTTATCTGGGGAATCCCTGTTTCTGGCTGCAACCCCACTCCTTATTTCCCTTACTTCTAACCCTATACCTTACTTCTAAGCCCAACCCAATCCTTTACATCTAACCCTAAACCTTATTTCTAACCCTAAACCTATTCTCGGCTCTTAATTTGGCTCAAAATTTAACCTTAATTCCTGACCACCTGTTATGTACAAGTATACGGAATATCAGTTCTCTGTAATATTGTGGAACAACATGTCACACCAATGGATTAAAGGAGTTTTGCCCTCATCCTCAGACGTGAACGACAACGTGCCGTTCTTCACCTCCTCCATCTACGAGGCTACAGTGACGGAGGGTGCGGCAGTCGGGACCTTCGTCCTCCAGGTGTCCTCCACCGACCTGGACCTGGATCTTAATGGAAAGGTAAGTGTGCCCTCTCAAACGGTCGTATGATGCAACTTGGAGTTTATGTGTCGGTTTTCTTCTGCATTACAGTTGCACATTGAATGAAACGAAAAATAAGCCCTAAATTCGGGAATCTGTGGCCTAATCATTTTTGTGAAATTAACAAAGAGTTCAGCACATAAGTCCTCAAAAGGGTGCCACCTTGATTATGTCATTGCTTGAGTTTAGTCTGAATATGATATAGTATATCATAGGTGTCGTACTGTCCCAATTTTAGACTCTCTGAATTATCTCTATGCAAAAATATTATTTATCCACGTTTTTTTGAGTTTTATGGATTAAACTGTGGACTCTCGGATATTTTTCAATCGTTATGTTTAATTTGGTTTAATTTTTGTTTTTCTCCTTCCCTTCCTTTTCTCTGTTAATTAAAATCTTTATTTGGTGGAGTGCAATATTGTTTACCGATTTTTAAATATTTCAGTGAAGAACGTTTGGCTCTGTACAGTAGTGTTTAATTGTAGCAAAACGACCCTTTTGTGCTTTCCTCGGTAATTAAAATTCCCCTCAATTTTTACTTCGGGGACATCTCTTAGCGGCACACTTTATTATTGCCTGAGTAAATGTAACTGAAACAGAGGAAAAGTCTGCATATTTCTGGATCATTTATATATTGGCAAAACTGTCCCTTACGGATGCAGTATTATATGCAAATAACCAGCTATCTGTTATGACCAGCCCTTAAAGATCATTGCAATTCTTTTAGGGAGACTTTCTAATGAATTTGTAATAAACTCCTGAGAGAAAGTGCTTCTCTTCATATAGGATCCTCTACTGATCATCTAAAAAAATTACCACCACAAATGGCCCTATGTTGCTGAGTTTTGGACTTTGGGGGATTACATTAGGTGACTCCAACTCGCTCTTTAATAACTTGAGTGTTTTTTTGTTTTGAATAAATAGTTGATGCTGATTAGATCTGTGTACTGTGACTCCGAAGTGTGAGGAGTGTATTTGTAAGATGTCTCATTGACTAAAACACTGCCACAGGGTTCCCGTGGAGAAGATCTATATGAACCACCAACACATGAGCAGTAAAGGGTAGTGAATTGATGAGTCAAGTTAAATAAGAGGAAACCGCCTTATTTACTCGTCAAGGACAATGGGTAATTAAAAATGTCTATGCCCAGACAGCCAATTTAGCCATTGGTTAATGTTTATTGGAAGTCCGCAATCCTATATATATTACTCATATACAGACTAAAATTATATAACACAATATGTAACTTTAATAAAAAGGTGTGAACAAAAGAGGCACTGTTGGAGATAATGGTCCTTAATGGATTTTTCCTCTTGATTGGGGGGGGAGAAAGGCCTGTAAAGGTCTGTGTAACTTACTCCAAGTGTTAGCGGTGTCATTCCTCACTCAGTGTGCCGGTCCTCCTCCTCTCTCCCTTCCTGCAGATCTCCTACTCCCTGCTGAAGGACCGCAGTGGCGATCACCAGTTCTTCCACGTCGACCCAGAGACGGGCGCCATCTACACCGAGGCCGTGTTCGACCGGGAGATGAAGGGGTCCTACCTGTTGGAGGTGCAGTCCACCGACGGGTGGGAGTCGGCCCGGCCCGGGAAACACGGGCAGCCCAACTCCGGTGAGCGGACCGCGTCCTACCTGCCTGGGGGGCTTTTAGCCAATGAGAGCACCCTGCCAGTCTTGCACTCTGCCTTCCAGCGACTGGGTGGGAACCTGCTTGTTTCCAGGGCAAGATTTGGGAAAGTGTGGCTCGGGGCTTCACCCTGCTGTGCTTGGAAACACAAACTGCTCCGCTCCTCACTCCGAAAATGAGAATCAGCCTCAGTGAAAATGTATTTTTCATACCCGTCGTCATTGATTATTAAAAGTTATTTTCGGTTTGGACTAATTCATCCCTTGTGATATTTTGACCGCATAAAAACCGTTCAAATATTAAAGCCAGTGAAATGCGCTACTCGATGCAAGGAAGGCTTTTATGAATGTTGGATGAAGAGGTCGAAGCTTCAGAGTTCCGAAGGCAGATATTATCCTGGCTGCTTAGCATTTACAATTAGCTTGAGAAATGCCTGCTCCTGCACAGCGTCTGTACTATAAGACCCCCTTTACCCACCTTACCTACCTGTCAGATCCTTCACACTTGCAGGAATACAGAGACGGTCTGAAAATAGAACTGGGCCTGGATCTTAAACAGGCTCGCATCGAGAATAGCTGGAAAAATGGAAATGGAACAGAAACCTATAGTTATTTGCACTCAGAAATATCTGTTGGATATAAAAAAAACAACAACAGTGAGAATGGAGTAGATTCAGAGAGTCAGGCAGGGTACACAGCGGCAAGGTAGACATTCTGTGGTTATACTAGATGAGAAACTTGTATTGTTTATTGTTTTTGTTGAAATTTCACAGTTATTTATTTGCTGTGAGGGATCCTTATCCCAGTGTTAAACTAAACTCTCTCTGCAACTAGTTTATCTTATCTTTAGGGGTGTATAGCACATTATATTCGTTTTGACGCTGATATTAAATCAAACATTTTTCCAGGGTGAGAGTTTGAGAGGTCCCATCCTGCCCTTAAGGGAAGGCTTTTTTTCTATTACCTGTCTGGAGATGGGTCCAAAACAAAACGGAGAGATGGATGGAGAGGGGGAGGGAATGAGAGAAGGGGGGGAGAGAGAGAGAGAGCAGGCGCAGTCTGACAGAATAAGAACACCCGGGTGTTTAATCTCTCACTCATCACTTTCGCAGACACAGCCTATGTGCGCGTTTTCATCAGCGACGTGAATGATAACAAGCCCGTCTTCGCTTTGAGCGTCTACGAAGTCGACGCAGACGAGAGCGCGGATGTCGGCTTCGCCGTCGTCACTGTCAGCGCTAACGACGACGATGAAGGTGGGTTGCGGGGGTGAAGAAAGACCAAGACCAAGAAAGTTTTGTCGCCGGTATTTAAAAAAATTTTTTTGCAAGGCTTTGGGGTAAGGTTGATGGCGAGTGACGTGGGGGAGTTGCGTTTTTAACGACACACAGGAGGTACAAATGATGATTAATTTATGAAGGCGATGTGAACCAAGGCACCTCATTACCCTGAGACTACCCGGTTTCTGTGCCACAGAGCAGGCCCGCTCCCGACTGAAAGCACATTACCCCAGTGGGTCACTGTGGTGCCTTTGTTCCGACTACACGGTCAACATAAAAGACTTCAAACATAAAAGATGGGCCCACATTTAAATCCCAAATCGACTGCTTTTCACAGGGTATGGTATTACAGGTCGCGGCAGCTGTCAGACCGTGCGGAGCCCTGGCCCTTTGGGGGGGCACCGTTATGATTGGCGTTTCCAGGCCTGACGCATGGATCTCAGAGCTGAGCTCCGCTCACTCCAGTCAGCGCGGTTAATCCCCTGCGCGACGAGTGCGGGGTGTGCAGGAACTCTTATTTTCGGCCTGGGAATTGTAGGATATTATCAGGCATTTATCATGACAGCGTTTGGCGCTTGTAGAGCGTTGTACCCCCGTGATGAATGAGGTTTTTATTGTTGCCATCTATATCACTGCCATCTGAGGAAGCGTGTTTGCATAAGTAACGAGGCCGCTCCGCTTTGTTTGAAACCCCACACAGGTTGAGGGGAGTTTGTCTTGTTTCCCAGGAGCAAACACGGGTGCCAAAAAATCGCTGTCTTCTTGATGGTTTCACGCTAATAGCCGAATTCCTCCCCCCACTGTTTGAACAGGGTAATGGAGGAAAAAAATAAAATAAAAAATAACATGCAGAATTGCAATTTGTTTTATTTGTTTGTTTATACTATTCCCTGTGCCTTCGGCAGTTTCCACTGGGATCTGGTTGATTAGGATCGTTTCTAAAAGCACGACTGTTGCATTCAAGGCTCTCCCATTAATTATTACAGCGAACACAATGAAACAAACATTTGTTGAATGTTGCTTATTAGCTTGGAGTTGCAGGTCTTGTTTATTTCTTGCTGTTTCTTATTTCAAGCCACTAATTAATCTTGATTAAACTGACTGTTTACTCTTCCTCCATTTGAGGTTCATAAAAGGCAGGTGTATGCGGTTAATTGGGTTTGACTGAGATATATAAATTGAATATTAGTGCTTGATTTGATTAATTCAGATGAATTAGTTGTTCTAATTAATCTCAATGCGACAATTGAGATTTATCACGTTGGTGGAACACCTATTGGCTAAAATTAGAAGCGCCTTCATTATTTTTTCAGTTACCTCTGCAGTCACTCCTCTTTTGTTGGATCTCTTTCTCCTGTGCGGTAGGCAACTTTCAAGAGATGTCAAATCAAGATTGAAGAGTGCAGTATTCAATTGACTGCCATAATTAAATGAATAATCTGAGTTTAGGACATGATTTCCTATGATGAAAACTGAACCGCTCTTTTTTTTTTTTTGGCCTTTGTTTCTACCACTTTTCAGAATACTGTTGGAAGGGTCCTGTCAGCATGAGGATAAATGGTATCAGGTGGTTAATTTAAGTGGAGCGAAACCCTGTAGGCCCTGAATGGCCCTGATGCATACATAGATCATTTCTGTGCCATGTTTTCCATCTTTTATACCGTGCCGCAGGCGCCAACGCCAAGCTGCGCTACCAGATCACCTCGGGCAACGCTGGGGGCGCCTTCGACGTGGAGCCTGAGGTGGGCACCATCTTCGTGGCTCAGCCGCTCGACTACGAGCGTGTCAGGCGCTACCAGCTGCACGTCTTGGCCTCGGACGGCAGGTGGGAGGACTACGCGGTGGTGCTGGTCAACATCCTCAACAAGAACGACGAGGCGCCGGTGTTCTCCATGAATGAGTACTACGGGAGTGTGACGGAGGAGCTGGACGGCTCGCCTGTGTTTGTGCTTCAGGTGTGTCACCCAAGCTCAAGGAGAATAAAGACGTTGGATCTAATTTCGGGTCTCCACGAGGGTCCGTTCCTTTCCATAGCTTATCACACTGATTCCAAGGCAGCAAGTCAGTCTGGTGCCTGCTGGTTTGGTTCAATTAGACTGTTGATTGAATTGAGTTTCTAGGTGATAATTGGTGGATGAGTTGTTCTGAATTAATCCCCCTCAGCAATCTAACGTAAATTGCTTTATTTTTTAAAATTTTAATGACTCTTATAAATAAACTCCTTCCATACCTATTTTTATTTTCATTACTTTCCCTGGCAGAACTGTGTTTTGCTACGTGCTAATTAATATCTATTATATATACCCTTTACACACAGCTGAAAACAGCACAGCCACTGAAACAAGCAGGGCGTGCGCGTGCGCGTGCGCGTGCGCGTGCATACATACATATACACGTTTGCCCACTGACAAAGAAATGATCAGTGTATAATTTTAATGGTAGGTTTATTTGAACAGCGAGAAACTTCAAAAAAATCCAGAAAAACGCATGTGACTTAATATTACCGATATATACATGCATGTTATTTAAAATTGTGGTAGGTTGCAGATACCTGCTATTTCAATAGTAAATTTAATAGCTTTCAAAAATATATATATATTCTGCTGTATTCTTCGCAAATTTTCCCTTTTGTTCTGCATGGTTAAGGGTTTCACTGACAAACATGTAATACAAACACAGTAGAGAACAGAATGTCAAAGTACCTCAGAGCTTCCACATCAGTAAGCAGAACTACAAATGATCCTTCATCCATGGTAAACCGTCCTTCAGTCCAGACGCATCAACATTTACACCTGCATCTTCCTTACTGCTGTCTCCGATTGCAGTGGGTCTCAATACTGGTGCTGCTCAAAATTTTAAAGTCAAATTTAGCTAATTTTTACTTTAGTTGGTTCTTTATTAAGTTAATTGAGGACTAGTGTTGAGAAGCCCTGTTCTTCTGGACCTGCTTGTTTCCGTGGCTGTGCGGTTTTGAACTGTGTATGAAAAGGTCCACTCTGATTTGCTCTGCACATGGTGTATTGCTGCATCCATTCTGAATGTAATGCATTGCAGATGACTGCTTAAAGATGGCTTCTGTGAACGGTATTGCAAACTTTTATTTATTACGCGGTGAAGTTCTGAAGCACCGAATCCGTATTTTCCAGTAAACGACAACCGTTTAGGGGTCGACAGAGTTAAAAACGTGGATTCAATTACATTAAAATGCTGATAGTATGCAAAATGAGTTTTATTTCCTCTGGTGGGTTATCACACACCTGCCATATTATTGATTTTTTCATGTGCCCAGGAAGCCCTGCAGCAAATCCTTGACATAAATAAAAAATTGTAAAAAATCATCTTCATGTACCTGGAGTCAAACATTTAGCTGTTTTATCAGAGATCTAAAAAAGCACTTTCTTGAAATAGTATGTATGGATATGTATTTAGTTTAATATAATTGTCGAAAGAATGTAAAAAAACAAAAACATAAATGTATTAATTTCATAAAAAGAAAAAAGATGAAATTTCTGACCATCCATAATCTTTCACTGCATTCCAATTTTAAGGGGGATAAAAACTGAAATAACATTTCATTGCAATTTCACGTGGAGTGGATAACAATATACTCGTATGACCCATATTATAACTATAATCAATAATTAAACACTGCTAAACCTAAGTAAAATACATGCCTTTGTTAAAAAAAATGGTTTCATCTCCTAGGTAACTGCGACTGATCCAGACAAAGATTCTGCCCAAGAGGCCTTGAGGTACTCCCTTCACGGTCAGGGTGCGGAGAGTGAATTTATCATAGATGAGGTAACGGGGAAGATCTATGCTCAGAAGACCCTGAATCGTGAGGAGCGGGCCGTCTGGCGGTTTGTGGTGCTGGCTACCGATGAGGGTGGCGAGGGACTGACGGGCTTCACGGACGTCATCATCAACGTGTGGGACATCAACGACAATGCGCCCGTCTTCACCTGCATGCCGGACAGCTGCCAGGGCCACGTGCCAGAGAACTCCCCTCCCGACACCTCCGTCATGGAGATGAGCGCCTCCGACATGGACGACAGCGCCGTGGGGCAGAACGCTGTACTCTCCTACAGGATTGTGGGAAATGCCTGGGGCAGCTCCAGTGCCAATCTCTTTGACATCAACCCTAGCACGGGCACCATCTCTGTGATGCTCGGCAGCCTGGACCGGGAACGGACGGAGAAGTACCTGCTGCTGGTGGAGGCCAGGGATGGTGGCGGCATGACTGGGACGGGCACTGCCACCGTCTGGGTGACTGATGTGAACGACCACGCCCCTCGGTTCACAGCCAACTCCTGCCGGGCCCGGATCTCCGAGAGCAGTGAGCTGAACTCGGCCGTGCTGGAGGTGTTGGCCACAGACGAGGACGTGGGGGAGAACGCCCGGCTGACCTTCAGCGTTGTGGGCGGGGACCCGGAGCAGAAGTTCTACATGGTGAGCCACCGGCAGGAACAGCGCGGCACGCTCCGGCTGAAGAAGAAGCTGGATTACGAGAAGTCGAGTGAGCAGAGGTTCAACCTCACTATCAAGGTGGAGGACCTGGACTTCTCTAGTTTGATTCACTGCGTCATCGACGTGGACGACCACAATGACCACGCCCCTGTCTTCATTCCACATTTCTACCAGCTTGCGGCCTTGCCCGAGGATGTTCCTGTTGGTACCAGCATCGCCAAGGTTGTTGCCAGTGACTCTGACTCGGGTCAGAATCAAGAAATAACATATAGCATTCTTCCAGATTCAGACCCTTACAGGCAGTTTTCTGTGGACCAGACTGGCCTCATCAGTGTGGCTCACCCGCTGGACAGAGAAATGGTGGCCCAGCACTACTTAGTTGTCTTGGCGACAGATCAGGGGAGCCCGGCTCAGACAGGAAGTGCGACAGTTCAGCTCGGCCTCCTTGACGTCAATGACAATGGACCAGAGTTTGAGGCGCCTTACATGCCAGTGGTCTGGGAGAACGTCCCTGGTCCTCAGATCGTACGATTGAATGAAACCTCAATGCTGCTGCACGCGGTGGACCGGGACACGGTGGAAAACGGGCCTCCGTTCTCCTTCTTCCTGCCCCCAGAGTTCCACGACAGGGGAGACTTCCTCCTACAGGACAATGGCAATAGCACAGCCACCATCATCTCATTGCACGCCTTTGACCGCGAAGAGCAGAAAGAGTTCCATCTGCCAATTGTCATAAAGGACAGTGGCCAGCCATGTATGAGTGTCACCAGCACACTGACTATAACCATAGGTGACGAGAATGACCACGGCCATCAAGCTGGAGACAAGGAGATCTTTATCAACATCCACAGAGGTAAGGCTTCCAGGCAAAGCCTTTCTAGGGGTTACATAATTATTTTCCTTAGATCTCCTCAGGACAGAATGGCTGCAACTGTCAGCCAATAATCTTCTCTGAGAACAAAATGTTGTGGTCATAATGTTGCATTATGGTAGAGAACAGCTCAATTAACTGGCAAGAGTAGCACAGCTCGATCTGTCAAAGCATATTTAATTTGTTCAGCCAAAAGGCTTTTTGCTTCTATACGGTGAAGCCATTCTCCCTTTAAACAAACATTTAAAACATGTTCAGCAAGTGGCTTTTAATAGTCTGATTTGTGTTGACTGGAACTGACGCTCAAACACAAGCACAAAATGAAAAGTCTCAAGTCTACCACCCCAACAATAAAAACCGCTCTCCTTCCTCACACAGGAAGGATACCGACCGCGGTCCTGGGGAAAGTTTATGCTCTGGACCCAGACGACTGGGATAACAAGACGTACGCCTTCGTGGGACATGTGCCAAAGTAATTTTTTCCCCCTGCCTCGGCGCTCTTGAGAGAGGTTAAAACCTCTGGAATATTTAAGGCGAGTGCCGTGCCATTGATGTTCACCTGAAAGGTAGACAGGCGATGAGTCAACCTGACAGCATGATTAATGCAGGCTTTGAAATGTCTCTGAAGCCTCAGCATTGACAAGCACTTCCCTCTGAACATCTCCCATGTGCCACGTAACGCGAGGCCTGCAGGCATGCCAAAGTCTGTGGAATTCAGATGATGGAAAATTCTAGAACTTGATGCATTCAAAGGAACCAGGAAAAAAAAAAAAAGACAATAGTTTTTTTTGATTTTATGAAGCAATGAGCATGGATAAACATATTTTATTTATAAATGCATTATAACTGCCCACCAACTCAACTGAACTCCGGGGGTATTGAGTAATTCATTAACAAATGTAGCATTTGAAAGTCTGGATGGCAAGTGTTCAATGAACAGGAGCCAAAGTGTGTACTTCTTTCCTTTGCTGATTATTAGGATTAGGATTAGGATGCTAATGAGCATGTGCTGGCTGTCCGATGTTCATCAGTGCGTCGAATGGTGTAACAGGTGGTGAACAAAGGTTTAACTTGAGCGTCGTTCGTTGCGGTCTCCTTAACCACTCTCCCTCCTACAGCTACTTCACACTGAACAAAAGGACTGGCTTTCTGGCCGTCAAGGAAAACGCTCCACCAGGCAGCTACGAGTTCAGGGTGCAAGTGTCGGACGGGGTGTGGCCAGATGTGGTATCCACGGTGACCGTGCACGTGAGAGAGCTGCAGGACGAGGCCATCCACAACTCTGGCTCGCTCCGTCTGGCAGGTATCTACCTTCAGGGCAGGTGGAATGTGCTGGAAAGTCAGGGGCTGCTTCGGGTTTCATGGCATTCGGTAGCAATGGGTTTATAAAGCGTTTATGTAGTGTTTCGTTTGATTTTAACTGAGTGCCCCCCCTTTCCCATGAAAAATGTTGGCCGCTGTTATCTTCTTAAAAGGTTACGCGATACCACATTAAGCACCGGCAGAAGGGCGTATGTATTCTAGGTAAACAAAGCAGGAGCAATCGAAGCAATCTCTACAATGAGTCACACATTGTGTTCTGATGTAAATTCAGCACGGCGATAAACATTGTCCATTTGTATGCGTTTAACATTTTGAAAAGGTAGGGGGGCAAGGTATGGAGGGTTCTGCAGCGAATCAATCCATTCCAGGTGGGGGAATGGTTTTACCGCGCAGACATCCTAATGCATTCCAGCGCAGCCTCATCAGAAAGAGAACCGAGGCACGTTTTGCTTCCGTTTCAAATGCCGAGTCTGTTGTTGTTAAGGTTCTACATTTCCAGCAGAAATAAACAAATCACTATGAATATCGTCAAGTTTCATTGGGGGGGAAACGCTAAGATCTAGAGGCTCTCCTTGCCCGACTCTAATTTCATTACAAATTAATGGAATTTCTAACGTATACTCCGCCCGAGCACAGAGGTTTTAATAAAAAGGGGAATTTTTTTTCTTTAGCATACCCGGATTGTGTGTCACACACTGTGTATATCTTCACTGGATTATGTATATTGCAGCCAACAGAAATGTAATCCAGGCTTTCGTTTATCCCCTTTGCCTGTGCTTATGTTCCAAGCAACTTGCAATGCTTATAAAACAGATACGTTTTCCCATTCTTTATCACTTATGTTTTATTTTAATTTTCCGGCACAATGTATTCCAGCGTAAAGATACAACTTCAGGCTTTTGCAATGATTGGGGCCCACGGCCCCCAAGCCCAGGGTCTAGTGACCATATGTTGACATGTGTCTTCGGCCAGCTGTGGACTTTCCCATCAACATGATCCGCACCCTAAACATAAAAAATAAAAAAAAAATAAAAACTTTCATTCTTTGACAAATGCTGGCAGCCTTGAAGCATAGAAGCCTATAAAATCCTGTTTTGAAGACAAATGTACAAATTCATATCTATTAATTCTGCTTTACAGGGATTAGAATGAGGGGAACATTTTAAAGGTGAAATGTGTAAAACACAAAAGGACACCTACGTAGTCTTTGAGAACCCACAACTAATAAATCTATCTGTGTGGTTAGAGATCATCTGACGGTGGTGTTTCTGTAAGTTTTGTCTGAGCCAAAGCGATTTGCAGCCAGTAAGAGGAATTTTGCCATTCAGCCTGGTTTCAATATTTTCTTTCTTCAAAAATGTTCATTCTATGTTGCATTTAAATTGCATGATAGATAGTGCCCGTCTTTCATTTGTGTTATTCTTCCTTTCCTTCTGTATTTGAAGAGAGTGCCAGCTTTTGTAAATCGGTTTAAAATCAACTAAGGCCTGATGCCCTTCATAGACACAGGCTTTTGGGTTAGCAGTGGTTTAACTCTCGCTCGCCATGCGGGAGATCTTTTTACTCCGCTGCTAAGTTCAGACCGCCGCGTCTTCCCACCAACAGCCGAAGGATTCACGCTTTAAAAACGAAATCTAAGCGGCTGTTGCGGGAAGGAAAGGCCATCAGAGGAATAATTAAGAGAGACAACAGCCCCAGCCCATCTCTTGATGTTCCTTTGAATGTAGGAGAGCATCTGTAGCTACGCTATCAACCTGTTGCCTTGAGACTATCCACAGGGGACCTGCCTCTGTTCAGCAGGCTAAGCAAAGCTGAGGGCCCGTGTCTGTTAACAGCACTGTGGGGAATCGCGGCAGCTCAGCGAAACTGCTTGATTTTAAACCGCGCTGAAAATTGAAGCAGACTGTGACTCCTCCATGCTGTGCCTTAACACAAGTACAGCTATTATATCTATGATATAGGCCAGTGTCATGGAAATATGGTGTTTTTTATTATTTATCTTTTGCAAGTGAAAAATGTTTTCAGGAATATCACATGCAGGGGGGTATTTATTGCGGTTTTGATTTGGAAAGATACTTGCTGTTCAAATTTTTTTGTTTTGTTAAATTAAAAATATAATATCCCTTCTAACTGGTAACGATTCATGAATGTGCCCCTTTGATTTTCAGAAAAAAGGCCATGTTTATTTGATTTATTTTCTCTGCACTTTGAGATAAATATGTTTGAAAATGTGAGGCAAATGATATTGGGTGTTGCTTAATGCAGACATCACAGCCAAGGAGTTTATAGAGCGCAGTCCGGAGGCCAGGAGCCGGCACGAGATGTTCTGCGACTTCCTGTCCAAGATGCTTCCCACCAGCCCTGACCGTGTCAACGTCTTCAGCCTGACCGAGGTCCAGGTGGGGTACCTGGATGTCCGCTTCTCTGTCAACGACGACGTTTTCCTCAAACCCGAGAAGCTGCACGGGTATCTCGCCGCTCACAAACAGAAGGTACGTCTGCTACACGCTACAACTTGTGGTTCCCCACTAATCCGACTCAATTCTCCGCTGGCACTGAACCTCCTTGTGCACTCAACTGATTGCTCCTCTTGTGTTTTCTGTGGGTTTTTTTGTTTTTATTCGAGGTAATGAAAAGTTCTGGGAATTCATTGCGTGTCCTTTGCTTAGCCATTTCTACCCATGGGTCTACTTGCCTCAAGCCCATCTGAAGATGAGTCAGAATAAGTTTCAGGGCAGTTAGAGGTGGAGAATGGGAGAAGGCTTCATTATCAATGTTTGGAATCCAAATTCTTGCAAACATTGGATGGAATTTTCACTCTAGAGTTTTTCGTTGAGCGTGTGTGCGTGCGAACACAACTGCTCCCCTAATAGTGTTACCCGCTCTGACAAATGTTCCTGCATGTGCTCTAATAAAGTGAGTGCCAATCATGGTAATAACTGCAATTTAATGAGCAAAACGCAAATCTGACTTCAGATGAAGACCAAAAACCACATATTGCCAAAATCCTATTTTGTTACAAATAACCAGAAAACCACATTAACTTTCTAAGCCCTATGACATTTAAATAAATTAACATGTAAATTGCCAAGAAAAATGTTTGTGCAATGGTGCTGCATGTCAAGCTGATTTCCGTCTTCCTGCAGCTGATGATCCAAAGATAAACTGAAAGTGCATTTTTAATTTACACATAACGGTAACTAACGTGTGTGACTGCAAGAAAGAAGCGTTCAATATTTTTTATGTAGACGCATGTAAATCGCCATTAACCTGCTGGTAATTCTCTTGCAACTCCTTCAGATTGTCAGGAGTGAACACGTTTTAGTTCAAGGAGCAATTTATCCGTTTTATCTTAAAATGTGCCAGGTTAAAGACAAATGTGTTATAGTAATGGATTAATAATAGGCTACAGCAACGTTTCATTTGAGTTATCGGATGGGGTTTATTTATTTTTTAAATAAAAAATGAGCCAGATTTGTATGTGTGCGTTTTAAAATACAGTACTGGGTCTGTACTTTTAATGGATATGCTGAATTAAAAGGCATTGAACTGATGGCGAAACATTTTGTTCATGCCAAACTTAAACATGACATCATCTCTCATTCTGGCTTCATACTGACATCACACTGGCGGCATTAGTGTTATTGGGGTCATCAGTGACAGAAAAGCGGAGACATGGGTGAAAACTGCAGCCGTATGCAACGTGCCAATGGACATAAGTGTACAAACATAAGTGCCCACACATACTCACCATGGACATGGGCTTTCCTCTGTTTATATGCACCTTTGCATGCTAGCTTCTCTTTGGTTGGCAGGAGATGCTGAATGTGTGTCAGTGGACAGGAGAGAAGACGGGGGAGAGACAGAGACTAAGCCCCCCGGAGCTACTGACTCTGAACAGGATTCACAGACTGCGGATAATGGCTCATCCTCTGCTCTGAACTCTACCAACTCCCCCCAAAAATCAGCCCCCCTGGGGTATGGGAGTGTCTTCACACAGCCTCATGCAAACGCTCCCACTGTCTGTGATCTCTGTCAAGGTTCAAAGGCAAAGGGGATATGCACATAGCGTGTGTGTATAAATATATATATATATATATATAAAAAACCGTACTCGGCTCTGGGTAACTTTCGCCTGCCGGGTTGTGTGCTTTCTGAGCCTGGCTCGTCACGTGAAAAACGGGTCGTTTCATTAAACGGCACTTGGAATGAGGGGGGAGGAGACGGGTTGGCGTCCTTACTTCAGTCGAGGCACAGGGAACCAGACCGTCGCTCGAGCTCCTGAGCGACGCGCTTATTGGCCGGGAGTCCCGACCCTATCTGTTCAAGGAAACAGATTCCGGAGTTGAAGGGCTCTTTCCTGCGCAGCTGAACGTGTTCACGTTTTTCTAATGGCTGTGTTTCTGCGGGTGTCTCTGGGGAGGGCTCTCCAGTGTGCCAGGTGGGAAGGAATGGGGGTCGGGTGTGGGTTGGGTTGGGTGTGATGGTGGCGGGAAGGGGTTGATGGTGGACGGTGGGAAGGAATCGGGGGCGGTTGTGGGGTGGGATTGATAGGGGCGTTTGGAACAGGGGGGTCGAAAGCAGAAAGCAGGTGGCATGCTCTCTCAGCTGCTTGGCATTGGGGGGCATTTTCCTGGCCACCCTCGTTCACGGACCCCCTCTGACTCCCGCTGTTCGGCCTGTGATTTTAGAAGACTAAATTTAAACTGTTTCACAAACTCTACATAAGATTACACAATGCTCAACACATCCATGACCTCATGAACACCTTCTCAATGCAGTGCTTCTGGTGCAATCCCCCAACCGCCCTCAAACGGGGTTTTAAGTGTGGGTAGACCCCCTCGGCTTGCCTCTCAGTTCAGGCCAGTCTGGGCCTGTCCCCAGTGCTGAGGATGGGGCTCCTGGTTGTGTGCCACGGTATCCTTCTCTGCAGTGTAGATAGACTAAATAATAGACTAACGTGTGCAAACCGGCACCGTTTGTCTGCCTAAACAACCATTTAACACAGGCCCCCACAAACCGTTGAATAAACATATACAATCGCGTGCGTCCAAACAGATGGCACGATGCAGATGCAGATGCAGATGCAGTTGTGCACGCAAGCTCCAACACATCCTCTAATGCACCGACACGCACACACACACACACACTCACTCACTCACCCAACTTTTACATCCATCCATTTTTCCCCAAAATGCTCATAGTGTAAAGTGACGTTTTCTCCTTGGAGCAGTTACTGTTGCCCGAAGTACCAGTAAGATGCTAACACGTAATGACAGCGCCACAAGCTAGGACAGTCCGTTGCCGACTCTCGGTACTGAAATGTGCAGATAGTTTCACTTAGGGTGAATGTCACTAATCGCCCCCCAGGAACTTAAAATGAAGTATTCGATAGTAATCCAAGGTGTTAGCCTTTGATTTATGTTAATCTAATCTAAGAAAATAAAAATTTCTTAATTGTGTTTGCATTGCGAATAAACACTCAACTCCTGTGAGTGTAATCGTGCTCTCTCTCTCTCCCTCTCTCAGCTGCAGTCATTTCTGCGGGTGAATATCAGCCAGGTACAGGTGGACGTGTGTGCCTACACTGACTGCGGGGGCAGCGAGGGGTGCTCCAACCACCTGACCGTCAGTGACACGCCCACCGTGGTGGATTCTGGGAGCACTGCCTTGGTGACGGTAACGGTGGCGACCACCGCCGTGTGCATCTGCCCAGGGCGCGAGCGTGTGCACCAGGCCTGCTCCGCTTACCCCCGGAGGAACCCCTGTCTTAACGGCGGGGTCTGCGTGGACAGCCAGGGCGGATACAGGTGAGCAGAGGCGTGGCTCACCTGCGTGACTACGGTGCACGTCCAGCTTTCGTTATCTGACACTCTACCCTGAGGGTCCCCACAGACAAACTCGTCAGACCTGAGGCTTGGGCAAGGTTGGGGAAACTGCTGTCCTTGAGGGTCCCAGGGTCTGCTGGTCTCAGAGTTAGCAGCTAATTTATACCTGGAACAGTAGGTGAGAGGATTTCCACTTAAGATAATGTCTCCGATTTAAAGAATAGGGGTTATGGTATCAGTAGTGCTCAGGTACTTCTAGAATAATGAAAATGATGCTCTGTTTTTCCAGTTTGGCTGCCTGATGTTGTGAAATAAATTCCCAATTACTGTCTAAAGGTCAGTACCGAAAAAACAACCTTGGATGAAGTACCTTTGTTATTTGTTGATATGAATAAAGTAAGTCTTAAAACGAGCCAGAATGATGAAATACGCTGAAATATTGTTTTCACATGGTTACTTCAGATGCAAAGGAATTCAACTTGCTCTGAATAAATCCGAGTCGAACTTAGCAACCATGCCTCTCTAAGTATACTGGCACCTACGATATGGAGTACACATGCCTATGTGGCGCATGTTCAAAAAAGGTCTTTTTAGCGACGTTCGCTGATCAGCCATTCAGACACGTGATGGCTCTCGCCAAATCAAATCACTCACCACGTCTGACATTAGGGTGGGAAGAGGTGGACTTTATTGGCTTTACGTGGTCCTGTGCTCTTACTGTCATACGGTATATCTAACAGAGCCGAGAAACGGACTGGTACCTGTTAGGTCTGGTCCTTTGGTGCCACCTATACCGCTGCCTGCTCGTTCGACACCTTGCCGTGTCGTTTGAGAGGAACGCACCTCCTCACTCTGACTAACGAAACGAAAGCGGGACTGGACTGCTGCTGGTTGGTTCGTTGTTGGCTCTGTCAGTATCGCTTCTAATAAAAAATACCTCTCCTGCTAATTTACGCACTGAAACGGAAGATTCGGGGCCCGTCCACCTTTTCGTGGTGGCTGTTTAAGGACGATCATGGCACAATATCACTTCTGTGACATTTATGCTTCCAGAGCAGAAATGTTAATTCCATTGCGGACTTGCCACGAAGTAGCAGGGAAATGTCTTGTAGGTGCATTTCTCCTTTTTTTGTGACTGTCTGCACTACCCATGATTACCTCTGTGTGGACGGTATGCCCTTGCTTTAAGTGGTTTTGTATCAGTGAATGACTGAAATATTGATGAAAATGATAAGGCGAGTGCCAAGCGCGGGTCTGCGAAGTCTCGCCCATGGCAAGATTCCACGCACATATAATGGCATTCTGCCTCCAAAGCGCCCGCGTTCAAATTCCTGAATCAGAAAATAGCAGGCTCCTCACCTTGACATTACATTTTAACGTATGTTCAATAGGCATTCGAAATCCACTAAAGAAGAAAATTGATTTCTGAAAAGGCGATTTTATTTGTTTAGATCTAGTAAGCGGTCGATAGTGTCACCTGCTAGCTTGAAACCAGAATTCATTGATAATGCAGTATCAGTACAATGATAATGGGCGACCGTGTGGAGTTAGTTAACCCAACTAGCCTTCTGAGTGCAGGAGCAGGTTTTTAGGTGGAGACGAGGGGAGTGGCGTGCCAAAGAGCCAGAACTGAAGCCCTAAACGGGGATGGGATGTGGGTAGGAATGGGGAGCCAGTGGAGGCGTGAGTGTTGACGCATGGGTGTGAGCGGCCAGTCCAGCAGTCTAGCAGATGATCAATTGCAGAGGTCTGGTGGAAAGTAGTAGTCGTAGTCCAGGAGGTGGAGCCCAAGGGCCTGGGCCAGTAGGTGGGTGGAATTCAGAGAATGTGACTCTATGGAGGAGACTTCACTGGTGGTAACAGAGACTGCAGGCTAAATTCAGAGAGCGTGAACCCCAACAAACACACACAGCAGCTATAAAACTAGTCCTCTGAATTTGAACACGGGGATACGTAACACAGGCTTCTTTGGTCCGTGCGTCCCTGTGGCATTTACTAAATGAGGATATGCATAGCTACATAAACTGCTTTAATTTACTCAAACACAGAAAATAGATGATTTGCCCCTCTGTGTTCTGTGAATAGCACCTAAACCGTTCTGTATGGAATTCTGAATAGATGAAGGAATAAATTGAAATGGGTTGCAATTTTCTGAATGAATTATGGTTGGATATTGCGGCAGTGTTTTTGAGTGAATTTTTTTTCATAAATGGCATTTCTTCTGGTGTAACAGCTGGATTTATTTTTTAATCGATATATTTACCTGCCATTGTATTGTCTCCAGTTATCTTAGTTCAAGCACAGAAAACATTCTGGCCTTACGGTTCTGCAAGAGATCTGGTGAAGCTTCAGTCGGATCTGAATTAAACTGGGGCTTGTGAATTCCCACTGCGTCACTCTGAATCTGGATTTTACCTTAATGGAAACCGACCATCCAGATAGTTTATCTTCCAAAGAACGGTGGTTTGGAGTGTTGGAAATAAATTTAAAAAAACCCCGAAGACGGAACACCGTTGCGGGGGGGGGGGGCTGTTTTTTTTCCATCTGTAAACAGAACCCTTTAATTTTGTGTGTCAGTCCTGCTCAGTTTATGGTTGGGTTTATGTCTGAAAGATTAACTGAATTACGTCGGCTATCCCTCTGTTTGTTATTCAGATGAACGCTCCAGTTTGCCGTCGCTTCCCATTGCTCTACCTTGTCTTATCTGCTCTCTGCAGTCTGTTTTGCAAACACGGGCCTCCGTTTGATTGCTCTTCGCAGTTATTAGAAGGAGCACGCGATTGCATTAGCCCAGACGCCCAGTCCCCCCGTCGTCACCATTCATTTTCATGTCTGTCAGGCTGGCGAGGCAAATGACACAGTTTCAGACTCTGATCGGAGCGGGGGTTGGGGGAAGAAGAGGAGGCTTAACTCAGACAGATTTGAGTGAGTTCTCTCAGCCAGAGAGACATGGGATAAAACAAGAAAGCGACAGGTGAGACATGACAGACACATCATAAGACTTGCTGGAGTAGATCCTAGAAACACGAACGGGAAAATAGCTGCCGTTTTGAGGAGAAAAAACTGGGTAATGTCTGCGGGCTTGTGATGTGCGATGTGCAAGGGGTTCTCCTCAGGTGGATGGAGTGTGTATCACACAGGAGTTCACACTCATAACTATTATGTTTTTATTCTTAGTTGGTAAAACATATTAGAGTTGAAACAGGCCGAAATAAATGGCATCATTCTGTGCTTTTGCCTGACGTTCATTGCCTGCACGTCATAAATATACATTTTGATTTTACTGTCCCCTGTGGAGGAAACTGTAGATATGAAATGAGGATCAATAAAAGTCAGATGAAAGGAGAGGAGGGCATCAAAATATTTTCTGAGGTCAGATTTGTGTCTCCCAGAAAGTGGTAAAATGAACAAAGCGAAAAGTATCATAGCCCAGTGTATGGTACATACGGAGGCTAGACAAAATAATGGAAACGACTCACAAAAACGGAAGCCAAATCAAAACTGAAGATGTGTTCCGTACAAATTTCAATTCCAATTTCACTTAACAATATGTGTCTGCTACAAAAAGACGTTGACACGTTATTGTCGGATTTTAAATCTTTGTGGGAGATCTAACTGATTTTGAAAACTGAATTGCAGGTGTGTCAGAAACTGCTACATGATCTAATGTGTTATAGAGACCCGTGTTGAGACCCCTCCATCAGTGATCGCAAGTCGGAGCTTAACTACAGAGATAAATGGACATCCAACAGGATGGCTGCTGAATACCCCAATGTGAATGGCCACAGAGTTGAATATACTCCTCCATGACAACAAAAACTGCTCTGTGAGCTTTACAAAGCTGATACTTTTTGTAGGACTGCCATTTGTAAACCCCTGGTAACCAAGGCCAGTACACTGCAACGCCTAGCCTGATGTAATTGTACCTTCTGTGCAGTGGAAGGCAGTAATATGTTCCAATGAGTTGCCCTTTTCCTACACCAGGACGGGTTCGGGTTTTGAGAAAGCCAAAGGGAAGCTTCCACCACACTGACAGCTTCCAACTTTTGAACATGGTGGCAGATCTGTTTTGATATGGGCAGCCATCTTTTGGGAGTCATTGAACCTTTATCGGATACCTATGGGATATTTACGCATACTCTTGTTGCTCTCTCCAACTCTCTGCCACTCTCAAAGTCCCACCCTTGAGGGAAAAAAGTTTTTTTTAGAAGAAGACATAGATTAAAATTAGTTTTTGAAATATACACACTGCTCAGAGATATTACAAGCCTCTTCACAAACTGCATACTATGAATTGTATTTCACGTTTGAAAAAGAAAAGCAGAGCAGGGCAAAATCCCAGACGTTTTGTTATTTTAAAAACCCTGCCTGACGGAAAGAGATTAAAAGCCTCAATATTGATTACTTGGAATTTTGCGTTCTGAGATTAGTTCGGACAATGACGTTTTCAGACTAAATGTTTAATCAAAAACACAACAATTATCCTAATGTTAATTGAATCTTAATACGACATCTTTTAATTGCTGTGTGTGTGTGTGTGTGTGTGTGTGTGTGTGTGTGTGTGTGTGTGTGTGTGTGTGTGTCTGGCAGTGCCGTCTGTATTGCTCCCCCTGTGTGTTGCACACGAGTGGGGGAGACTGGATAGGATGGGCGTTGTTTGAGTTTCCTCATCCTGCAGGAGACGTGTCACGCGTCATTGGCTGAAGGCGATGTGTGTGCCAGAGGTTACTGAGCGACCAGGCTCTTATCCCTCCTCACGGGTGACCTGTGCTCTGTGAGGTTCCGTTTTAGCAACCCGCGAACGATTCGTCTGACCTTGTGTCCACTCCGTTTAGGGATGTCTTAATCAAAGCTTTTTTATATTTTTGTTTCCTTTCCTCAGCCGTCTGGGAAAAAAAGACGACAAATTACCCTGGCATAAAAAATGCATCCTGCAAGAGAGAGCTGTCTCTGCATGCATAAGAACTTGCGTCCTGTGGTATTGCAATTACGCTGTCCTGTCATGCAAAAGCTAGCCGCGACAGACTCCGGTGGGATGTGACAGGGAAGCTGCCTCGTGAAGAATCTGAATTAATTGGTTCTGAAATGTTTCTGCCATGTTCCTCTTTTTGGTCGTAGGTGCCAGTGCCCTCCGCAGTTCGAGGGCCCGGAGTGCCAGCAGACCAAGCACAGTTTCCATGGCGACGGGTATGCTTGGTTTCCCCCCATAATGCCGTGCTTCGAGAGCCACCTCTCCCTGGAGTTCATTACCGAGGTGGCGGATGGCCTGCTTCTCTACAGCGGCCCGGTGGCCCA
The DNA here is from genome assembly GCA_025775065.1 of Hiodon alosoides. Classification (NCBI taxonomy): domain Eukaryota; kingdom Metazoa; phylum Chordata; class Actinopteri; order Hiodontiformes; family Hiodontidae; genus Hiodon; species Hiodon alosoides. The sequence goes on from JAOYSI010003707.1 coordinate 35,961, forward strand.
GCTGCAGCCGTGGGAGCCCGAGGACTTCATGGCAATAGGTACCGTTTCAAGCGCAGAGCTCCAGAAACGTTCAAGCACAGCGATGAGGGGGGATGAGTTGTGTAAGTGTAAGGATTTACCGGTTCTACAGAAACTAGAGCGAGTAGGGACATCGCCGGAAGACCTGGCAAGCGACGCTGCTTAAATGCTCCGTGAAACTCTGGTAATCTGCTAACAATGACATGCAGTCTGCATATCCTAGCCACATGGATACCAGTAATATTAACTTTTGTTGCATCCATGTGGCATATCTACCGCATCAGATCTCTGACTTGATTTATTTATGTCTATACTTGGTATTCCACAGTAAATGGCTGGAGACAGGACGACCATAAACAGAAGAGCAGCCTGCGCGCGTAGGACTGTATAGGGTTTGATGAAACTTTGTGCACATAAGTTGTAGCATTAGCATTAGCGGCAGGGCAGCACCAGGGCTTGTACACACATTTGAGAGCCAGGAGAGGGTGCTGAGGAGTGCTGTGGTCTGGCCAGAGCGAGGGAGGCTAAACGGCAGAACGCAAGCTTCATTCTGGATGGCTTGAAGCTATTGGCTGGTGTGGACTGGCAGACCAACGAAGGGGAAGGCAGGAGTGCAGCGGGACCTGGACCAGGAGTGGTGTCGAGTTAGGGGTGAATCCTGTGGATGTTGCCAAGAGAGAAGTCACAGGGACGATCCTGTGGAGTTTTGATCCTGTGGGCAGTGTATGACAGCTGGCTGCTAGGGAACTTGGTCAGTGCCATAAAACCCACAAGCGATCATCAGTGTAGCTGACTTAGCTGGCATACCACGAAAGTCAGATTCTGAGAGGTAACTAAATTATATCAAGGAATGCTCTCTCTGGAACCAATATCAAATACCAAAATGTAGTGAGGGCTCATTTTCTCTTTCTTGGGTGCCAAATCACAGGCTGAGGAGAAATTCACGCTGGGCATAATCAACCCATCCCGCCCCCCCCCGAGACTCTATTCGTCTGCGTTATTATCTCCATAAAACACGCTCGGCTGGGTAGGTCCACCAGGTTCTCTGTAGGTACTCTGAAGGAAATGAGAATCAGATGGCACAATCTAGTTTGGAAAAGGGCTCCTCCACTTTTTAATGCCTCCCACAAACCGCTTTGCCTTCTCTGATTCAGTCTATTTGCCCTTAACGCTTCACACTGCTTCCAAATCGCAGCATATCATCCTCTGAAGCTGTGGGCCGCGTTCCGTCCCGATAGGAGCTGTGGGCCGCGTTCCGTCCCTATAGAAGCACTGGCTAGCTTTTCGCCTCCTAAAGCCAGTTTTTTTGAAACACACCTTTCACAGATATCTCCGTATCTTGCACTTTTTCCCCCCCTGCTTGTCAGTCCTGGGATTTAACTGTAAATACATTAAGCTGTAATTGGTTTCAGTTTACAGGTTCTTTGAATACTATATAGGCCACTGCAGCCGTATTAAAGTAGATTAGCGCTTTGGTACACTGTAAGTAAGATTCACAATGGGACCTGTTTGGACAGCTTGAGGAGTTTCCTTGGTACATTATACGCTTTGAGTACCAGATTGGGGTTGATGTGGATGTTCTGGTACACGAAAATAGAATCACATATAGAAATGCAGGTTTTCAACTGCAGCTCTGTGGAATTTGCTACAATTTCACAGCAACAGTGAAGTTCTCTCCTTCTCCACTCTATACAACCACACAATTTTAAAAGGTACTGTACCAGTTTACACATTGGGTCTTAAAAATGTAATTTATCCTAAGCAAAACCATTTTAATACATTATATTTCATTTAGCCTCGTATGGTGTCGTGTTTTTCTTACATCCCACTGTCTTTCTGGGTCTGACATTTTTAAATGCCTTACTAAGCACTCTGGGATTGATGATGACACAAAGTGCAGGAAGTGTCCATTTCTATGTAAACTGGAGATTTTGTGGTTTAAAAACTCAAAGGGCAAACCAGTGTGGGATCGCTTGGTTTTTTATTGAATAGCCAGTGGATATCTCAGTGTATCGGAAGTCATTTTACCTTGTGCTTGTGCTGAACTGTGCAGAGCCATTTAGGTTTTAGGTTTAAATCACATGCGTGAGTCATGTCACATACAATTCCAAATGACAGCCCTGGTCATGAGATTGTGATGTAAAACCAGACTGCAGTCTCGGGGCTAACATTAGTGTTCAAAGTCCAACATTGTTTTAATGAACCAATTTCCAACAATATTTTCTACTGCTCTTCACTGTATCTACTTCACTTTTGGTTATGTGTTTCCTCTCGCAGTTTATCTAAATTTAGTGAGTCTCATTTTTAATACTAGATCAAATCAACTGGTCAAACAACAAGTGTATTCAATTAGATGCTTAGGAACTATATTTCCATGGAAACTGAACCTGCCGACCATCAAAGACTTAGGCTAGGAGAAATGAGCATATATGCTCCACTTTGATCCTGCCAATTCCTTAAATAGAAGATGCCTGTTATGTACATAAGTCAAATCCACAGGCCTGGTAATGACCAGCAGCCAGTCTGAAGAGGGCAGGACATTTCTCCCTTTGAAGGGAAATGTTGGGTGATTGCAGGAGCAGAGCGTGACCAGTACACCCCAAGAGTGTGAGGCCCCTTATGAAGAAGAAGCACAAAACGGCTCCACCATTAAACCTCATCCACTTTTGAGGTTCTACAACTACTTTATTTGAACTAATTTGTTTATTTAAAAGTGATCCTTAAAGCTGGTTATTCAAAACGTCTGCTGTCAATGTTTGCCCTGGGGTCCAACAGAAAAGCTTTCTCATAATTTAGGAAAACGCTATTGGATTGCGCCCCCCACTCATACATCTATATGTAATCTTCACTAATGTAAAAGTGACGTTTGGGTGAGGAATCAGGCTTGGAGATGTGCCACCACCGAGAACATGGATTGAAAGCCGAAATAAATGAATGAATGATTAAAACAGGGTTATACATTGGCTTCCCTCCCCTTTATAACCCCACACAGTTTCTCTATGATGATTCTCTCTATATGATTTCACCATGGTTTCTCCACAAAGACTTCCCCTAACTTCCCCCTGTCCCACTCAGAACATCTCTGTTAGAAGGATCTTGCTTAGCCCTGCCCTTAGCAACTCAACTTGAAGTGCCTGATGTGTGGCAGGAATCATTGCAACATCCAATCACATACCAGAGCTACGTTATTTATGCTCGACAGACCTATAAACACTTTGAAGCCGTATTGCCAGGGGTTGAGTTCTCTGCCTTGCCAATGCTAAAAAACGTGAGACTACTTTTTCATTTGGCTCGCAGATGGGCTAAGTATAGTAAAATTAGCATAGATCCTGTCCTCCTGTCCAGGGGGCGATGTAGGGTAAGCTCTGAGCTTGAAGCTCTATGAGGAGGCTGCACAGTCACTTCTAAAAACAAATTCAATATACACTGCGCAAATTCAGACAGCATCCCTCCGCCCCCCACACTCCATCCCCCGCAGAAGACATGCTTACTAAGTGCCCCAGGAGCATTAACTGGTTCATTGGTTTTTAATTAGGAGATGGACTGGTTGGGTAAAAAAAAAAAAAAAGTTAATTAACATGTTTATCATATCCTGTGTGTTAGCCCCCCCACCCCCCCAAAAAAAAACTGGAAGAAAAAAAGGAAAACTTTGCAACTCTTCAGGCTTTGTACTTTAATTTCCCAGTGAAGCACCTCTGTAAAAGCGTGGCACTTTTCTCGCTGTGACCCTGAGATTGCATGCGCTGCTACCTCTCCCCTCTCAGAGCTGATCGACGGCACGCCCACCCTGAAGATCAACCACGGCTCTGGAACCCTGGTGCTGCAGTTGCCAGGCAACACCAACGTAGCAGACAGACGGTGGCACAGGCTGGACGTGAGGAGCAACAGTAAGGTGAGGGTCTCCCTGGCAACGCGGCCGGCACAAGCTGCCCAGGTACCTGGTCCAGCACAGCCTGTCCCCTGTACAGGCTTACGGTTTGAAACAAGGTGGAGCGTTTGTACCTTCCAGTCCAAAGTGACAGAGTGGCATGCAAAAAAAAGGGATCTGCTTTAGCTGGGCCTCGCCTTGTCCACACTCTTGCGGGTCTATTCCCAGTGTGCGTCTGTGTGATCCACAGGAAGTGCGCTTCACTCTGGACCACTGCACCAGTGCCACCGTCATGGAGACGGAAGGCATCGGCAGCTGGCTGACAGCCGAGGATCACTCCTCCTGTGAGGTCATCGGGGTCACGCCCAACCTGGACAGGTGATGGACCACATTGCACAACCCTTTACCACCATGACACCTGCTGTCCTCTCCTGGGGGCCTTCCTTCCTTTTCAAGATTTAAGCGCTACGTGGTGATGGGTGTCCTTTGTCAGTATAATGTGTTTGGCCTAAGCCTCTGTATAATGAGGAAAGACAGATTTAATGATCGATGGAGTGAACTAAAATTCACCCCTGATTTTACCTGGGTTATTTAGCACACTGGTTGGAAAACAAACTCTGGTCTAATCTTTAGTTCTCTCTCCTCCATGTTAACGCCGCTTTGGCACGTTTGTTTCTTAGTCCACGGTAATGTAGGCCCGATGGATGATTGGCCAAACCTTTGGCCACGGTACGGTTATCAAATTGACTGTTTGTGTCCGTATGTCACCCATAGGCACCTGAACGTGTCCCAAGTGTTACAGCTGGGTGGGGTCAACGAGAACCTGCCCTACGTCTACCCCCAGTTACAGCACAAACACTTTCATGGCTGCCTCCGCCACCTGCTCGTGGACAGCAAGGTATTGTCGGGTGGCATTTCCCTCCTTCACCATCTGTTTGTACAAAGCGGCCCCTAATAAACTGACGCATCGATGACCCCCATCGGTGGGCCCACCGCCTGTGTGACAACCTCATCATAGTGGACATGATAGAAATGCCCGGCATTATCGCTTCAAGTCTCCCAGCCTTTTCACTCTCCCTCTGCTGTAAAAGCGCGTGACTGAAGGAAATTCACCTCTGAAGCGTTCCCCTGATTGCCCCACTCGGTACTAATGGCTGTAAGGCGGCAGGAAATCGACGTCCTCCCACTGTGCACTAAGACTCCAGCACCGCTCACGCAGATTCCATTGTTTTTGCCCAGGCGGAAACTCGTCTTGGATGACACATGGGCTGTGGGGGGACTCTTTCTACATTAATTGTATTATTCCTCAGCCACATCATCCCACTCATCTTGTCACCGCCCGCGTCCTTAACCGCAGTGTGGAGACGGAAACGTTTTAAGCCCACCGCAGGTGCCGACAGATGTGAGGGTTCCCCCTGCTCCGAACCCTCCTGAGCCAATCGCCGATGATTGGGCTGCGGGCGGGCCCTTCTGAGCCCATCACCGATGATTAGGCTTCGGGTGGGCCCACTTGCTTTCAGATTGACACCCATCTTAGGGTGCCTTGAAGAGAGGGAGCCTTACGGTTTTCTAGCAATCTGTGTTTAAGTCTTATTTTCAAGGGGATTTCATGGCAGGTGTAAAAGTTTTCTCGTTTTATCAGTCTTTGCTTGCGTAGTCAGATCGTTCAAGTACTTCTTGGAAGGAAAGTAAACATGGAAGACAGAAGTGCAGAAGGATGTTTTTATTTATTTATTGATTACGTCTTTTCTTCACCGATAAGTCTGTCCTGCACTTTCCTAGGCAGGCCGCAGTACTGCACAGAAGGAAATGATTATAGGGATTTAACCCTTTCTGTCCTTTGTCTTCCCCTCTCTGTCGCCCTCTGGCTCTCAGCTCTATGACCTGGGCTCTCCTGCAGACTCCTTCAGCAGCTCCCCGGGTTGTCTGATGACTGACGGGAACTGCGTGAGCCACGGGGATCCCACCTGTGGGCCAAGGGGGAGGTGCCAGGGGGAGTGGGGCTTCTTTAACTGCCAGTGCATGCCGGGGTACACGGGACAGCAGTGCCAGCAGGGTAGGTGTTTGAGAACGGTGGGCCTTCTGGGTGAGGTTAATAAGCTAGTGACCGGCGTGTTTTGGGTTCCAATACCAGTCGAGGCAATGATAACCGTGATCTGTTCGGAAAATATACTATATAATATAGCTACTCTTTTTTTTGGGAGCTTAATCCTTGATTTAGGTATCTTTTCTGAAGTTCTTTGTTAAAGGCAAGACACAATCAATTACACAATCAAATGGTTTTCGAAATTGCAAGCTGTGGAATACGAGTCCGAGGTGGCACTCAATTGTTTTCCCCTTCGTTTAAAAGCGTCCTTCGATTTCTGAAGTACAACCAGGCACCAGCTCGGTGAATACGTGCAAAAGGGAAAATTAAATTTGATCCCTGCAAGCTCGAATTGGAAGAGGCAAACCAGCGCAGGTTTCTGGCCATGAAATATTGATGTAGCTGGAAGAAATGCAACATGGCAAAGTTTTCGTGACAGGGTGAATGAAGTCGGAAAAACTAAATGAACAGATTGCATTAGTTGAAAGTGGATTTTTAAAAATAATTATTCCCTCTGACATTTCAAATAGACACACACGAGTGTAAAATACCCTCTCCACTCAAAGCCGCGCCGTCTGATTAAGCCGATGTCTACTTCTTGCGACAATGACAGCTTACGTTAGGTATTAATTGCGCTTGTGATAACATTTCCTGCAATTTCTTTCAGCCTTGGTAAACCTCATTAGACCTTCCAAAGTCATCTGTTTGCCTGATTTTCTGTCACTATTTTGCGCACCCACATGGGAAGGCCCATATTTACATATTCATTCTTGTTAACCCGCTAAAACAATTTCCACGCCTTCTGTATTTGAAACCCGCAAATCCCACTGCACCAGGTTAGTGGATACAAACCGACTGCGCGTGATATTAAAATGCATGCCAACCTTCAGTATATCTGGCCAAACATCAAGCTGCCTCATTATCCCAACACCTGTCATATGGTAACTGTGATAGATGAGGTGATCAGTGATAATAATTAAAGATTGATATGCACCACAAAGAAGACGACGGACCACTTCAGGTCCACTTCAGCTTCAGGTGTGATTCAGGTCCACTTCAGCTTCAATTCTGATTCAGCAGGAGAACACTCTGCTGCTTCTGCCTGTTAGTTTTTTAAAATGGAGATAACTATTCCTCGTTCCTCTGCTGCTAGCACACGCAAACACATTGAACACTCCCCATCTCTGACCATCTGGGGGAATGTTCTGAGGGAGTACTCCCCGTAATCGGATCGGCGGCACTCTGCAAAATTGAAATTGGCGCGGGGCGCTGGCGCAATGCGGTTTGTAAAAATCATTGAAAACTTGAATACAACTTAATGGCAAGCGTTTCCCCTCTTTCGCTTCCTGATCGTTTAATGGATGCACGGCGCACCCGGGAGGCACAGAAGTCCCAGAGTACTCCTTCGACGGGCGCGGCCACATCCGCTTCCAGCTGCTGTCCCTGTTACCAGCCCGCCGGACCCACGTGCGGGTTATGGTGCGTACCCGCAAGCCTGGCGGCGTCATACTCAGCCTGGTCTCCAAGGAGCAAAGGGAATACCTGCGTATGGAGGTGAGCTTAACCCACCCTTGTGTCTCATTTGATTCCCTCTACGGTTCGCCTTCCGTTCTCGCAGCGTTGTGATAACCTGCCGCAGTATTGTATTAGTAATATTATTGAATAATGTGTGGATCTGGCTGCTCCTGTATAGAGTGCAGATTATTTCAACTCTGTCTTCACTATGTTCGCAGCAGTAGATCTTATTGGATATGCTATGGTCTCTTTCTAAGCTCTAGCAAAAATTATTTATAGATACTTCATAGATAAATTCTGCAAATGCCAGGTATGTGCTCTGAAGTGTTTTTAATCAATTTTAAAACGTTAAGCCTTAATGCCTAAAACACCTCAGGGCTTAGCTTTGGTTTTACCATGCGGCACCCAGAGGTGCCTCACTTCCGCTGCTCTGCTCCTCTGGATCCGCTAGATCAGACGCGAGGTACGCCACTTAGAGAGTCAGTTCTCGCCTGGAATCCCTGGAGAGTTAGCAATGGGGCTTGTGCAAGTGCTCGATGCCACTCTGCTCACAGCAACACCGAGTGTGGTTAGCATGGATGTGTTGACTGTTAGCTGACTGGGGATGACATGAGTACCATTAGCTCACTGGGGATCACTAGGACCATTAGCTCATTGAGGAAAGAGAACCATTTTTACACTTAAACTTTCTACTATTGGGAGATGGTGTTTGCTCTACATTTTGCTCTGCAGGATTGCGATCGATTTATGTAGTTTTTTCCCCTCTATTCTTAACGGCTATATGAGAGCTTGAGTCTGATGCCCTGGAATTGTTTTTAGCATGCATTTACGTTAATTGCCTTTGGATTCATTAGATCAGTGGTCTTCAACCCTGGTCCTCAGGGTCCACTGTCCTGTATGTTTTAGAAGTTTCCCTGCTCCAACACACCTGATTTAAATGAAGGGGTCATTATGAAGCTCTGCAGAAGCCTGATGGCAACCCTATATTTGAATCAGGTGTGTTAGGGCACACTGTCCTGTATGTTTTAGATGTTTCCCTGCTCCGAGGACCAGGGTTGAAGATCATTACATTAGATCATTCGTATCAGTGATGGGTAAAAGTCATGTCTGTTCCATGTCTCTTTTGTTAAACCTTTTTGTAAAAACGAGGTAGACATTATGTCACCGTGTCCTTCCCGGGGAACTCATTGAACCCGTTGCTTCTCAGAGCTGATTACGAAGCATTGAGAGCAGTAATCTTTCCAGAGCTGAGCTGAGCTCAGAACCTCTCCCTGGGTGCAGCATTCCTACTTTATCAGCGCTGGGTGCAGACGTCCTCTTTGTTTTTTTGTTAGGGAGAAATCCCTTCTTTGCACATTTTGATACCTCTAATTGTATTCAGTTTTTTTTGTTTTTGTTTTTTTAGCACAACCCTTTCAGCTTTTTCTCACTGACATACTTTATTTTGGTACTGTTTTTGCAGAGTGTGGCTGTGGTCAGAGAGGGGGGCAATTGCGAATAGCCGTATTTGGAACATATGGGTATTCATATTGGTGGGCTGGCAATGATGGTGAAAGAGGTGGAAATATCCTGCCAAGGGCGTCTGAGGGTCCAGATTCATTGACAAACTGCTTTTGAAGTTTGCTTTTAAGCATGATAAAGACCTGCAAAAACTAACTATAATTATTAGTTTATTTGGAACCCTAATAGAGAACATACTTGTTAGAAAAATAGCCCTTGGGCCAGCTTAAGATATTTGCTCACACAGCTTCTCATTTATTTTAAGCAGATAAAAGGGAGTTTGGGTGCTGGGGGATGTGGTTGTGAAATTTACAGATGTTACCAAAGTTTAATGTGAATTCACGCCGGTGTCAGCTGATCTGTTATTTACTTCTACGTAAGTATAGAAGTCAAAACGGGGATACACAAATTATGCTCAGTGGGACTTTGTTTTTGAAATTTAAATGAAGGCCTCATCAGTTTTCTGGAATGGCATGGATTACACATCCTGATCCTCAACGCGAGTTTTACTTCCTCACGCTCAAGTTTCGCTGTTATATTAATATTGCTCTCTGAAAACCGAGTGATTTGTTTCGGAAGGCAGTTGAAACACATTCATTTGAATTTCAAGAGCTTTAGCTAGAAAAATGTTTCACAAATATAAGGAACACTTTCATACATGTGTATATATATGTGTTTTTTTTATAAAAAATTCTATATATATATATATATATATATAATATATATATATATTTTTTTTTTTGTTATAAAAGAGTATCTGTGGTGGTGGTGTTGGGGGGGTTCTTAAGCGATAACGCCAGGCTTTGCAGAAAAGTTTGTGTTGTCGGATCTTTTCCAGTTCCTGGAGTGAAATTAGAATCTGGATCAATGGGGCTCATTCCCTTTGTTTACTTTCATTGCTGGACGCAGAGAAGAAGCAAATGAAGGGAAAAGAGCCTTCATGGCATCAGGGCAAGGGGGAGCAAATTAATTTAGGGAGTTGGAAGGAATGGAGAGACGTCCTGATTACCATGCCGGGGGAGCAGAAGTTAAAACAAGTTGCTGAATAAATAAAAGGCGTATTGAATTATCCTGCCCCGATTTTTCCAATTAAATGGGTAGTATGTATAATTCTGTTAGAGTAGCAGCTGCTTGTTAGATCCATCCCTGTGTGCCTATGCAAGGTCCCTGATGAATTGCAGTTAGATCAATTGAGGCCCTGACAGGTCTTGGAGACATGTTTTTTGACGTTTTTCAGGTCTATCAAGGCTTGTTAGCGGCCTTCTACAACCTTGGCGACGGAGATCACAGCCTGACCCTGCCCTCATACCGCCTCGACAACGGGGAGTGGAACGAGGTTCACCTGGATCGCTATGACAACGAGCTGACACTCCGGCTGAACGGCGGCGGAGGGAGGCGGGAGGTGACCGCATCGTCAAGGTGGAGTCGAGGGATTGTCATCGACCCAGCGAGGGTTATGCTGGGGAACACCTTCCCCCCCACCAACAACAAGAGTTTCCAAGGTACTGCCACAGACCCTAGCACGAGCTAACCACCTCGGTGAGGCTGGCGAGACGGGCTACTCACACCCATACATGCGGGCGCTGTGAAGGTCTATGAGTAAAAAGCAGAAGAGGTGTGATATGCTCTGTAGTCCATGAGGAGGCGACAAACCTGGTAATGTGTGGGCTTTTGGCCGCTCACTCTTTCTGTGCTAACAGTCTAATAACATCTAGAGAAGAAGTGCAAAATGGAGAACCAGGATCTACTGACAAGAATATAAGAAACTCTATATTCATACAGATATGTATGTGGATATCTCTGATGATAGATAAATGCATTTATTATGAATAACATCTAACTGAGCTTGCTAGAGTTGAACAGTGACCGAATACACCTATTAATAAGCTTTATAAATAAAAATAAAATAAAAAATCTGATATTTCAGAATAAAAAGTTTTTGCAAATGTCGTTGTGTGGCATGCTTTTGTTGCCTTGGAGTGAGCAGACATTTGGAACTTTTGGGAGAAGCTCCTAAAGTAATCGAACGGAAGTTTGTGTTGCCACTGGCCATAACTGAAGGTAGTATAAAGCTGAACCTGCAGGTTTCCACCGTACCACACAAGATCAAAAGTGAGGCATTAATACAAGTGGGCCGGTCAAATGCACGACCAGGAAGAGGATGCGAGAGAAATTTCACATGATGCAAAGTGATGCGTGAAAAGTCATTTGGGAGACATAATCATACCCGAAGGAGAATGTCTGTAGAATGGCTTGATCTTCAAGAACATCTGACGCCAGCTTCGTCAATCTCTCCTCAAGCCGTCTTGTGAACGAATTTGAGAAATGGCATGCTAGAGACACTTGAGGTGGTGATAAGGTCGGTCAAGTGAAGAAACGATCTCACCACCACGCGTCATGGCATTGCTGGGTTAGAAGAGCTGCATGAAAACTTATGTTTAAATTCCATCATGGCTCTATTAGCTGAAGAAATTAAGAAATGAAAACACTGATCAGTATTCTGGAATAGCTGTCAAAGCTAAAAAAGTTATTAGATTTGAGAATGCATTTGAGTAAGAAAAAAACAAAACATAAAACGGTTAGTAAATTATAAAAGTTCTTTGAGATTATACTAACATACACTATATGGACAAAATTATTGGGCCACACCTCTTAATCATTGAATTCAGGTGTTTCGTTCAGTCCCATTGCCACAGGTGTATAAAATCAAGCA
>JAOYSI010003708.1:0-14934 GCA_025775065.1 Hiodon alosoides
CACTACACTACACTACACTACACTACACTACACTACACTGACAACAAAACAAAACAAAACAAAACAAAACAAAACAAAACAAAACAAAACAAAACAAAACAAAACAAAACAAGACTCAGACATTGACTAGACTAGACTAGACTACAAGGCTAGTATATATAGGGGAGTGCTGGGCAGATGATTGATAAACAATGACTAACGCCGGTGACTGATTAAGGGAAATATAAGAGCAGGGCGAATGAATACAAAGGATGAATGAAACGGTGCACATCGGTTAGAGGAATGTTAATTGAATGATTGGTTGACTGAAAAAAGTGACGGACTAACAGAAAAGGTGAAGGTGAAATAGGACACTAACAATATAAATGATCCGATATACTGTAATATAGTATAAAAAGGAGTGAGGTTCATTTTTGTATCTGTACAATAAACTTTTAATGTCTAATTAGATACAAAAACACACATAATAATTATGGCATTTACTCCTATAACCATAATTCACTAGTGTGAGTGAAGACCTTTCAAAGACAGTTGTATTTATTCAGAATGCATGTGAACCAATTTTATTCCATACAGAAAAAGGCAGTTCAAATAAGTGTAATTTATCAATGTATGCTTTTAAATTGAAATTTGTTTTACTATACATATATTTCTTTAGGTTTTGAAGGTAATACATATTCATTCCTATTTAAAACTGCTCTGAGGCTACACAATGTGGAAGGCACTACAATTATGTATTTTCTTTACTTGAGATAAACAGAAGAGACTGCATTGCAGGTTATATTTACTTCATCATTTGCATATGGCATAGTTCTGTCTTCTCTACAGCCGCAGAGACTAGTATTTCTCACCATTGCTCCATCAATCCTTTCCACATATTTAAACACCGTTGCCTGGTCACTGTGCTACGCTCCTACACCGCTTCATCTCTGCATCAGTAGCCATTGTAGGGCACAAAGGCCCGTCAGCTTAACGGTTATTCAATTAATTTCAATCAGTCAATCTTTTATACCGCATTTTTACAAAGTATTTGAGTTCATATGTCTGTTTAGCTCAGATCCTTGTTTTTGGCATGTATCATCTTTGGATGAGGACACAGTGATTTCATTTTTTTTCAGGGACAGTCAGTTTATCAGCGACCTTGCAGAGACTAGAAATTACATATAGGGGCTGTATATTGGTGACTGTAGTGCTATGCCCTAATGTGGGCCCTGGTAATGGCCAATGTTGCTCGCATGGCGCTTTATTGTGGAGCAAGTGCAAATGCAACTGTGAAAAAGATTGGCTTATGGGTGGGTATATACAATAGCCAATCAACTTGTGTTCACCCCTTTAAAAAGCAATGAGTTTGCATCATGGCTAATTGCTATTTCCGATATGGCAGAGGATGCATTTCAGGTGATCTAGTTGTCCAGCTGGGCACTGCAGACGAATAGTAGACAAAATCTGCTCAAAACCTGTCCTCCTACACTTGGTAAAAAAAAGTCACATGTCATTTTTCTTTAAATAAAGCAATGAAAGAATGTAAAACATTGCTAGACAAAATTGTTTTGCTTGGTTAGATGATATCATTGTGTGGTCAGGATATGTGAGGCAGAATACTATTTTACAGTAAATACTTGTGTGAGAGTTGGAATATGAATATGTCAATTGCGTCGTCAATTAAACTTACTGCGCTGAATATTTTTTTAAAGAACTGCCCAACAATATAATAATACAACTGCGCTGGACAAAACCAGTAAATACACCTGTGCCCTTGTGTGATACTGCTTCGAGCAAAATAGAGCCTTAGAGGTTATTGCTCCTTAAGACCTTCCAGCAGTCCTCATCTCTGTGATTGGTACAGCTAGAGTCAGTGGTTCAATCAGCCAGCTGGTTAGGTTAGTCTTGGCTGGTACCTTAGGATAATCATATATTTGGACATGTCTAACAATCATATAAATATTAAAATATATAAGTATTACCTCTTCTGCTTTGGTTTCTTGAAATGCAAATTCAGCAGTGGGGATTGCTAGGTGGTTGGCAAAAAAGTTGACATCCCCTGGTGTTTGGACAGAGCTGACATTTGGTCCGGTGCAATTTCCTCCTCTCGTGCAGTTCAGTAACAATTTCTGTAGGTGAGAGAATCAGAAAAGAACATAAACTGGGACCAAATCTCAACTGCTCAACGCAGTTTACATTACTGCATTTAATAGAGGTTTTTTTAATTATTATTTTCATTAGAAGAAATACATTTAAATTAAATACAATTTTATTAAATGCGAGTAGTGGGTTGTCAAAGTTTTGATTTTGTCCCTGCCTAAAACAGTTACAATTTATACTAATTAACTGCACTGACTAAAATAATATAACTTATAGATTGTTTTTAAGTATGTTTTTTTTTCTTTCAAAATTCAACGTTTCCAATATATAAATTAAGAGTCATTTTACATAAGTGAAAAGTTTGTTTCCCTTTCTTCTATTTCATTTCAAACTAAATTTCATTTAATTCAATGATTTAATTCCCCAGTAAAAGTAACAGAACATTTTGAATCATTTGGAGGTAAATGTATAAAGGACAGAGAACAATATTTCTTGTTTCCCTGCAAGGTGAATCAATACTTAATTTCTCTGTCTGCAATAATAAGACAGGGAAGTCATTTCTCATACATTTCTGCTTAAATAATTGCACAGCCAATGTGCGAGAGACTTTAATTTGGAAAGGAGCCACAGCAGCTGTCTGTGATTAACTCAGCATCAGCCCTTTTTCTCAACCCAAACAATGCAACCTGCTGCTGCCACAAGCAAACGGCGATGGTTCCTATACTTGGCCCCTGCGAAAGCTGTTTACCGTACGGCATGAACAAAATGCAGAAAATTATAAACAGAATGCATTTGGATACTGCAAAACCATTAAAGTCTGCAATATACCATTTAGCCAATACAATAACTGTAATACCTTTTATTTAATTCACTACAGGGATTAGTAAATCCAAAATGTTTTAATTAAATGCAAAATAAGTTATGGTTACCTGTGCAGTGATTCCATTTCTAATGAAATTTCAAATAGAGTGAGATTTTTTGAAGCTGTTTTTCTTTATTTAGTATGTTAAACAGTAAAGTTTGAGTGCAGCTAGATTTCCCTTGCCAGTGAACGCAGCAATGGAAGGGCATGGTCTTGCGGTCATTAATATCAATGGCAGGCAATCACTCCATAGAACTAGTATCACCACCCCCGCCTTGACCTTATAAACAGTGCTGAGTTTGAGTACATTAGTAAACACAGCAAAAACAAGTTTACATATTTAAGTTCTGACTTTTTAGGAAACCGACACATACTTACTTAGACTTAGATAAATCAATATAAACACTTACATTTGAGCTAACATTAGACTTAAATCGAAACATTTTTGCACATTGAATTGATTGAATCCTTTATATGGTAGTACGTTATATGTGTAACTATTTGGTGTTAAAATAAATGCGCTTTACAGTATTTGAACAAACCATGCAAATCCTCTCTTCCTTCGCAGATAATTTGCAGGAATCTTTGGTGAACTTTTTGCAGTATATAAATCTCTCTGTGGAAGTTGAACATCCCGCATTGATTTTGCCCATCAACACATTCATTTTTAATACAATGTAGGCAGCAGAATCATAAGGTGGCTGGCAACCAGAAATAATAGGCGTGTCAGGCACGATCCAAAAATCTAAGACAAACCTATAAGGAGGGAGATGACAGTTTATACATGAAGTTCATTATCATGACTGGTTGTCATGAACAAATCAGGCAAATCAGGTTTTATATAAATTAGATATGAGGTGATATTTCATCTGAAACCATTTTTTTCAGATGAAAGTTTTATGTCGAATGTTTACAGGCGCTACATCTTTCATTATACATAAAAGGGTGAATCCACAACATTTTTCGGCATTATTGAACTTCAAAAAAGTATTTTTTTTAGCACAGAAGTATCCTTTAAACAAAACAACTCAGGAGCACAGTCAATTTAACCGAAATTTTAAAAAAGAGTGTCAATAACAGTTGTTTTAGTGCAATCTGTATCTGTCTATATTTACAGTTTCCTCGCGACCCGTTGGAGAGTAACAGAAATCACACTCAGCCACCTCATCAGCAGGATGTCTCACAGTCTAGATAGAACTCGCATGAGAAGACGAAAGATTTTCTTCCAAAATGCAAAATGTGTGAACCATTTCCAATCTAAATCTCAGTTGTTCTTTGATAAACAAATTTTGATTGCGTATGTGCTGTAAAATTAGTTTTCCCCTCCCCACTTTCAGAAGAGTTTTTTTTCTTTTTCTTTTTTGAATACATGTTTTCTAATTGGATTTTTGCATCAGTATACAATTAGGCTGTCAAATAGGCCATTGGTCACTAACATAATAGTCGGCAAAATAAACCATATATATATATATATATATATATATATATATAGTGTAGTATTTGGTAAAACAATTTACTTTTTTATTGTGTTGCAGAATAATCCTGTTTGATGCCCTCAGTTTAAGATTGAGTGAAAACCCAATTAAACTATGAAAAGCCTCTCAATTTAGTTTGTATGTATGCCTGGCCCCAGAATCCCCAAAGAAGTATCTGCTTTATTATAATTGGTTCCAGTGCACCCATTCCAAACATAACAACGGTTTGGAATCTCAGCTTTGAAGGCAACTGGGAAGAAAGATAAGTGGAAAACATTACCAGTGTCTAAGAAACTTGATTTACAATGGGGTCTCTCAAAATACTGAGACTTGGTGCCTTTCAAAGTGATACTCCAAAAGATTTGCATAGTAGGTGCAAGTCAATGAACAACTCTGTAGAAAGTAAATTTACTACCAGGGCAGTGAGATGTGCAGGTAAACCACAAACTAGTACCTTTGAGGGATGCCTGGGTTTAAATAAGCTCAAAACTAATGCAACCTTTGTAAGGATATGGAGGTGTAAAGGAGAGCGTCCGTAGACTTTATTTTTTTCTCATCCTGTTGCCGATAAGCATATTCTTGTCGTGTGACTTAGATCATGGATGGATATTATTTTCGAGGTGGTGTCCTTCAGCGTAACAAAAAAATCTGTAAATGGTAAAATGACTGGTGGCTAATTACATTGGTATCAGAAGTGGGGCAAACTGACTGCAAGGAGTCACTGCTAGCTTTTAGCTTTACGTGATCACTACTCTAGCATGTGTTATTTTTTCATTGAGGGGTCAGCTGTCGAGCCAGAGTTGGAATCCCAGAGTTGCTGTGCTCCCCTAGCAATCCCGAACGTTTCTCTGCTCAGGATGGAGGCCCAGAGAGTAGTAGTGACTCTGTGGGGGAGGGGTGCTTTGCCTCTCAAGGAGTTTTTACATTTCCCCCTGAATAGTAGGGAAGGCCGGTCAGAGAAACAGGCAGAGAAAAGAGGGGGTAACTGCCCACTTTGTGACTTTCACAACCACGAGTCCACTGCAGGACAGTGATTGGAAAAGCAGAGAGACTGATCATTCAGGGCAGACAGCTGGTCAGAAGGTAGCCTCTGACGAACCAATGGTTTTTGCAGGAGCAAAGCAGAATTGTGGTCATCAGAGCCAATGTATGGGAAGGATTAAAGGCCTTGCAGCAATCAACCGCTGCAAGACCACTATTGAAACAGAGAAAAAGCCCTCTTAACGCTGAGGTCGTAAAGAAACCATGCAGCTTCAGGCGAAGGAAACAGACAGATTCCTGGAGTTGTCAGTGATAAAAAAGACAAATGGAACTGAGACAAACTCATCGAGAAAAAAGGGAACTGTGCCAAGCATGGAAAAGGGCTGCGAATGACGTGAACTTAGTGAATCCTTATTTGTTGCATCTGTTGGCTAACTGGAATGGAAGCAAGATGAGACATAACCCAGAGGGGGGTTGCACAGTAGAGGGGTTAAATGTGGGACTGTAAAATGACATAAAGTATGTAAAGCCTGAGATTCGTAGGAGGGTCACAGAAAATTTGAAGACATGTATGCATTTTAACAAAGGTCCATCTTTTAATTATATAATGTGCGACATATATTTGCCTATATAGACTGCACATGGCCTGTTCATGGCCTAAACTGTTGAGCGATTATAACATTGTCATTAAAAGCTTGTTACTCGAAAGAATGAAATTATCTGGTATTGTCCTAATATACCATTGTTTTAGGTGCTAGTCACTTAGAGGATGGTACATGCTTGGATGTTGGAGATCGTCACTTACTCTGGGTTACTCGGACCGAGGGTCTTATAAGAATGGGGGACCGACTGTTCCACTAACTTCTGATCAGGTAACTGTTATTACAACCATACAAATATATGAATACACTTATTATGGAGAGCAGTACTGTTGTTTTGACAAGCCGAAGCAGGGGGATCCAGAATACGGATGCCACATCTATAGAGCCTGACGTGGCTGACAGGACTAACTCTGAGTCTCAGAAAAAGTAGGTGGTTTTTGAGGATATAACTCACTTTTAGGGAAAAGGAAGGTGGATTTAAATAATGTCTGCCGGTCAACAAGGACCAAACGACTGGTAATAAAAGTTTATACGATCAACCTGGGGAAGCTGATGTCCTGAAAGACTTCTCGGCCAAAAAGCTATGAGGCTTGATCGGATCCTCATCTCTGACAAAGGGTGACATCGATATTACCGGGGACATACCATGAATTCAGAGGAGTGGCATGTAGAGATGCCTGAGTAGGCCTTCGAGAGTGATGAGCTGATACAGAGAAAATGCAGGCCATGTGCTCCGTGTATTCTGTGGACTGTGAGCTTCATTAGTCAGGCTGTGGCAGATGATAGTACTCCAAGATAATGATTCATTAATTGGGGAAGGGTATGAAGGTTTTCTTTCCTTTTTTTTTGGCTCTTGAGGCAGAGAGAGGGATGATGTGTGTGTTGGCAGCTGGCAAAGAAAAAAGAAAGTTTAGGTCTGAAAAAAACGGCGAAAAAAAAACTTTTTATAATACTAGTCAGGACTGCCGTTATACAGACGTGGTCAAATTTGTTGGCACCCCTCCACAAAAAACGAAGAATGCACAATTTCCTCTGAAATAACTTGAAACTGACAAAAGTAATTTACATCCCCATTGTTTGTTCCATATTTAATAGAAATCAGACTTTGCTTTTGATTTTGTCTTTCAATATAATATTGCGAATAATAAAACAAATGAAAATGGCATGAACAAAAATTATGGGACCCTCAACCTAATATGTTGTTGCACAACCTTTAGAGGCAATCACTGCAATCAAAAGTTTTCTTTAGCTCTCAATGAGACTTCTGCACTTCTTAACAGGTAGTCTGACCCACTCTTCCTGAGCAAACGGCTCCAGCTGTCTTAGATTTGATGAGTGCCTTCTCCAGACTACAAGTTTAAGCTTTTTCCATAGATGTTTGATATGATTCAGCTCAGGACTCATAGAAGGCCACTTCAGAACAGTCCAATGTTTTGTTCTTATCCATTCTTGGGTGCCTTTAACTTTGTGTTTTGGGTCATTATCCTGTTGGAGGACCCATGACCTTTCGCTCCAGAATACCTTGATAGTCTTGAGAATTAATTGTGCCCTACACAGATTTAAGGCACCCTGTCCCAGGCGCAGCAAAGCAGCCCCAAAACATAAACACATAACTGAGCCTCCTCCATGTTTCACTGTAAGTATGGTGTTCTTTTCTTTGAAAGCTTAATTTTTTCTTCTGCGAACAAAGAGCTGATTTGACTTGCTAAAAAGCTCCAGTTTTGACTCATCTGTCCAAAGGACATTCTCCCAGAAGGACTGTGGCTATTCAATATGCATTTTAGAAAATTCTAGTCTGACTTTATGTTTTTCTTTCAAAAGTGGAGTCCTCCTGGGTCTTCTTCCATGGAGGCCACTTTCACTCAAAAAGCGACGGATGGTGCGATCAGAAACGGACGTACCATCACCTGGGAGTTCAACTTGTATCTCTTTGGAAGTTATCCAATTATTATCAATGTAATTGAAACAATTTTGAAAGCAATGTGTAGGAAACTAAGTTACCTTGTAGATGTTTATGGGTTTTGTTTTCAACGTTGTTACGCTCATGTAATGATTGTTCTTGTGAACAATAAATATCAACGTCAAACATAAAAACCTTTTGCTGGAAGCTTTGATGAAAACAAAGAATTGAATATCAGCTAAAATTACCTTTTCACACTAAATTCTTTTTAAACTGATTTAGGGAAGACACCCAAACCTTATTTTAATCGGATAAATAGCAGAAGAGAAGAATCACAGCAAAGAGAATGACTCTCAGAATTATTTTTTCTTTTCAGTAGTTCTGGATAGCCATCAACTGTATTAAATCTCAGATTTTCATTACAGATTTTAATTCAAAGAATGCAAAAATAATATGAAGAAAATTAATAATCATAAAAATAAGTATAATTATGATTAAAACCGCTCACCCTACCCACCAACTGTGGATTGAGAGAAACCTCAATTGAATCAGATTTGATGTTATTATAGAGATTAAAGCATTATCTGAATGAAAATCTGTGTCCTGCTCAAAAATGATCTAATGCTACCACCAGCTAATACTAAAAAACTGCCCTATGGGTTATTTCCATTCCCCACAGTTCTGAATTTCTGTGTTTATAAAAAAAAAAAAAAAAAAAAAAGGGTTTTGTAATCAGTGAATTGCAAAAATGTCAGCTGATGTCAATTTAATAAAACAAATGCAGATGAGGAGATGTTGTCCGTCCTTGAATCGTTGTTGGTTTTACAAGTGAGTGAGCGAATACAGAAGCTCTACTAAGTCCTAATACTACGTGTGGGAATCTTTCAGCTTTTCAGTGATACTATACACATCACGATATGATAAAAAGTGATATCAGTTTATCTAGACTGATATGATACGATACCGTGTATTATGATGCGATATAATGTCCCCTATTAAAGCTGCAGTATGTTCCAACTTTATGAGTGACATCACTTCCTTAGCAACGTCTGTGGCAACCAAGAAAGCTCAACATCTGTCCGATGAAACGGGGAGTCGCGTAGAAGAGTTTGGTCAGACGCAGCATGGAGTTTGATTGAAGGAAAGAGGGAGTTTTGTAGGAGACTGAGTACAGTGTGTTTGATTTGACAGAGCATGGAGTTTGGTTGGACAGAACAGGGTGTTTGGTTAGAGGAAGGAGGGAGTTTGGTAGGAGATTGAGTAAAGTGTGTTTAATTTGACAGAGCATGGAGTTTGGTCGGACAGAGCAGGGAGTTTGGTTAGAGGAAGGAGGGAGTTTGGTTGGAGATTGAGTACAGTGTGTTTGATTTGATAGAGCATGGAGTTTGGTCGGACAGAGCAGGGAGTTTGGTTAGAGGAAGGAGGGAGTTTGGTAGGAGATTGAGTACAGTGTGTTTGATTTGACAGAGCATGGAGTTTGGTCGGACAGAACAGGGAGTTTGGTTAGAGGGAGGAGGGAGCACACCGTTTGGTTGGAGAGAGGAGAGAGTTTTGTCAGATCGTGGAGCAAGTCCTTATATGTACATTGTAGCAGGCGCTATGATCAAGCAGAATTCTTAATTTGAATAGCTTCTCAGCAGAGCACAGCACAGCTTTTTGTATCCTAAGGTTCTGCAGGTAAACAGGCAAAATCACTCTCAGGTAGGGGCCTGGCATTAGATTTGAAAATTCTGCCAATAAGCATGGAGAGCTGTGTTTCTGCTGCACTGTAACTCTGCCGACTAGAGCAAATCCGTTAATGAGGGTTTGTTAACTGAAGGAAAAGGGAACAGCAGGTAAGAATGTAGACACATTGGGTGCTTAATTTGCCTATTGTTACTCGCTAGCCGCATATAAAAAATAAAATTTAAAAAAAGCTGATTAATCACAGCTGCTGACTCATTTTCAGAGCCAGTCCCGCCTTCAAGCATTTCAAGTGGCTTCTTGGGGCCCTGTGGCCACCAGGAGGCCTCCTAATGTTAAAACGTAAATTACTTTCTGCATTATTATCATATCGATTACAATTCAAATCATGCACAACTGTCACATTCGGTTTGCGTTTCCCTTCCAATTCTCAGATCGGTGAAAAAAGGATCAGTTTCTGGTAGGCTAATATTTGATAATTAAGAGCTCATCTGGAGCAGAAAAGATGACAAAGACAAAAGACAGCAAGAAAAAGGTACCTGCTATTTCATTTAGCATTGTTGGTTAGTAAGAGTGGTAGTTATATTTTTGCCTTACCTGCTACTAGCCCAATGCATAGGTACCAAACATTAGCTTAAAGACTAGCTAGCTAGCTACAAAAAGTAGCAACTTTAGCCCCTGAGACCAGTTCTGATTAATTACATTAAAGCTCCAAATACCTTTGGCATCCTAATGTATATATAATTAATAATAATTAATCTATAACCAGCGCTATATTGATAACCTGTGCTTCAAAAATAAAGCCAAAAACATATGCATGCGGTATAATTTTCTCTTTCTATATTTAAATTTGCTAGTTCGTATTTAGCTCATGCTGGCAGTGCAGGCTGAGACCGATTTTATTACAACAAAATGTCACAGGTGTACTGGCATTTAGATTAATTATCAGGGTTATTGCTTTGGAGAAAATAATGGAGGATTTTTTAATTTGCACGAATCCCTTGACCCTTGGAGTACTTTCATCCATACAGAATGCTTGTGCAGAGTCCTGGACGTCGGACATATTGACAACATTTAGAGAATTAACCTTTTAAACCTCTCTGACATTGAGTTCAACCAGGGAGGCTAGCAGCCAAAGCAGAGAAAGTGTTTACTTTTTTTTTTTTTAAATAAAAGGTCACTTTTTAAATAAAGCATTTAGACCTGATCATTTCTTACTGGTTTATTGATACATTTGATATACTTTTGAGAATAAAAATCTGAACAAACGAAAACATAAATATACTGGATCTCTTGAAATCTCTTATGGAGGCTTAGTAGATATTGATAACAAACTAAAAATCCTATGCATTTTGAAACCATGAAGTTTGGTACAAAATGCGTGCATGAGATTAATGGCAACACGCTATCACAATTTACGTAATTTTATTTAATAGCTTTTTATTTTTAAATAGGATTAACAGAGGCTTTGACTTAGCTTTAATGTCAAAATCAAGGAAAATTAAGTCAGGACAAGTATCAGCTGTGAATAAATAGAGGGGAAGGCTTTACCTTGTGGATGTCTGTAACAACCTGAAACAGTGCAGGAGAGGCCACAGACTCCAGAACCCCCCTCCCCTTGACTGGGTTGTGTAAACTGATGTAGGCAACGGCGTTACTCTGCAGCAGAACCTGATTCTCCTGCAAAAAACAACACAGCATGCTTCGGCTTTGCACAAAAAAGAAACCTTTACCTTCTGCTGTAATAAATGTGTGTTTTTTTCCTCAAATATATCGCTCATGCAAGGGTCTATATATATATATATATATATATATATTAAATCCGGAGAACCAATCAACAGCTTTTATATTGTTGTATAATTTTTTAAAAATATTTTCCCCACTATGCGCAGCCAGTTTCGGATACTGGTACATGTATGTGGGATTACACATGGAAAGAAACACGGTAAGAAGGTACAGCTAGTCTCCTCTAATCCAGTCACAGGCTACACGGGAGGTTTGGCAGTTAAAGAGGATTATACAGGAGGATTGAAGGGGAAGCGCGTCCTTGCATGTGCCCAGGAACCTGACAGCGACAAGTCAAGAGAAGCCCCGCCTACTTCCAGCTCGGGGTGGTGCTTTGCCAATTATGCTCCACCGCTGGGCTCTCCCACAATCGGCAATGTTTTATATGACATACTTTAACGATTGTTTGTGTGCTATAATGGAATTATACACTGTGTAATTTATACATAATTATTATCATCTTCTTGAATTCAGTCATTATATTTACATTTTACATTTTTAAGACCTACAACCTGGCAGTAACAACAACGTCATTACTCGTATGGACATTACTGCCTTCGATCTATCTCTTGTCATTTTTCAAGTTTTGCTAGTTTTATTTTATTTTTTTAAGAAAAAAATGCTTAGGGGATCTGCAGTGGATGGCTGGAAGGGGGAAAATCTTGTTTCTTGTTGAAATAAATCCTACAAATCCGATCCATATACTGCGAACGTGCTAATCGCACCTATGGACACTCTTCCATACCGGCGGGTATGCCTTATAGATATGTGTGGGTAGGATGGTTCCGAGTTTAAATAGACCATGATTGTCTATAAAAAAGTGGTAAACGACTGAAGGCTTACCTCGCCCCATTCAAAGGAGCCAATGTTGCCCATTGCAGATCCTCCCCATGAACAGAAAACAGTAGTACGGTCAGGCTGCCAGCTGCTTCTGGCCTGTCTGGTTAGGGAGGCAATGATCTCTGTCATGACGGCAGTGCCACTGCTCCAATCTGCCACTGTGCCGCTGTGCCAGCTGTCATGGTGGCTGCCCACAAGCACATATCGATCTGTGCACAGACAAAAGAAAATTCACAGAAACAAAAAGGCAGCACGGGCCCTGCCAGGCTATTCTGTCAAAAACAAAAGCAAACGTCTTCAATTGAATAAAACAGTCCCTGCTAAGACACAGTGTTTATACATGGGATCTGTTTGGCATCAGTCTGTTTTGAGTTTCCATTGATTTAAAGGTCAGGGAAGGTTTGTCTCATGAAAGGATAATTGTGCCGAGTGGTAAGTGAAATATGGCGGTTTTCTGACCGGCAAGATAAAAGCACATGTATAAGGCAGAGAGTAACCCACCATCAAAGCTTGATTTATAATAGGTGGTCCATGTCATATGCTTTTGGCTAATTTTGGAGGAGTAAACTTAAGGAAATTATTTTTTATAATAAATTATTTTAGCAGTTTCTCCCTAATTTGGAAACGGCAATTGCCTCGTCTCCACAACTACTAGATAGGAGGACGAGGCCATTGTTTTAGGTCTTTAGTGTGTCATGTGAAGTTAAAGAAGCTCATACAGGTTAAATATAAATATATATATATTTTTTTAAAGCCTGCTGTTTTACAGGCCATTGTTTTATAAGTATCTGTGTAGATGTAAATGAGGAGCTGTATACAACCTGTTGATTAAAGAATAAATGTTTTTCATTAACCTGCTCAAGGCAAAGTGTCACCTTACCAGGATTGATTGTTCCTTTCAGGTAGCCAATCACATTGTACACAGTTTTGTATGCAGCCCGTGTGTCAATAGTTAATGTGATGGTCTTCCTTGCTGAAAAACAAATTTAAAAAAACAAACACAAATTCTAATGTTGAGAAGAGGCTTATTAAAAAATAATAATAATAATAATTTCCTAATTTTGGAAAAGACACAATATAAATTGTTAATAAATGCAATACTGGTAACAGGCATTAAGTTTTTTTACCCTAAGATTTTGGCACCTAGTGAACTCGTTATAGCTAAATACACAATAGGGAGAGGAGCTGTGATATAAACTGTGGTATTGATAATAAAAGTAGGAAATATTAACCTGACAATATTAAAATGCAAGACATGCCATACGGTACATTTTTTACAAACTGTGGAAATTGCAGTACTGTACATTCTAATATTGTGTTTGTATTTACCAGCTGGCTCAATCTGTCTGTAACAGCACTGTATAATTAAACCTTAGACACTTTAGCTTCTACTACCAAGTCTAACATCAACCACAATTCTACCACTATAGCTAGCACTGTCATCCATAAACGCTATGAAGGCGACCCTAGCCCCAAATATTCATTTTATTGAGAAAACAAGCTTACAAGTAAAGTATATAAGATAATTTTTTTTATTATTTGTAAATGAATGCAAAAAAAAGTGACTTTTTTTGTTATAAGGTAAAATGTACTTCTCAATCTAGAGAAGAGGAACACTGCTTTTGTACCTTTTATTCATAAGTCAATACCCTTATATGTAAAGGCCAGAGAGTATTTCTAAGAAGCTAGTTCACATAGTTTTAAGCTGTAAATATGTGATTGTACAGATTTATAATACTTATGTTTGGAGGCCGGAGAGAGGCAGGAAAATGGAGAAGTGTTGATTCACAGGAAATAAAACTCGCCCAAGCATTTTCCTATTAAATTTAATTATACCAAGCGTGAGATGAAAAACAGTCTACAGACATTCACACTCTCTCAAAAAAAATCTCACATTCTGGAAAAATAAGAATAGGAATTCAAAAAGTCTCTGAATATTATATTGGTGAACCACACTGGATCACACCACATGAAAACATCAGCAGAAAACATGCAGATAGGACAAGGATATTGACCATTGCATAAATGTTTCCTTTACAGGAAAGGGAGCCACTCATAATTAGAAAATGACCAATCACAGCAGTGAAAATAAATAAATAACGGCAGATGAAAACAAATCATTTCAAGCCTCCAGCCTATGCTTTACCCAATCGATAGGGATTATCAGATCTGCTAGCTTGATCAATTCAACGGAACACTGCGACAGCCATCGCTTTGCAAACCTTAACTTTGTCGGTTACGCTTGGGACATCTGTGCGCTAGAGAAATGAGATATGTCTGGGACACAGAGGAGTCACTTACCGCGCGCAAACATATTTTTATTCGAACCAGGACGGAGATAATTCCAAAGTAAACTCTGAGCAGGCGCTTCACCCAAGCTTTTACCCCAGCACAGGAGACCAGAATGACTAGCAAGTTCGACTTCTGCCTCAACGCCTCCTCAGTGATAAATCAATATCTAACAATAGTGGCACTTGGTGTATTGGTGGTATCGATTTTGAGGAAAAACGCACACTGCTCTGGGTCCACAGGTACCACACAGTAACCAGGAAGTGTGAAACTTTGTTATCAGACTCTGACTGAAGCAGACAATCAAGGCAATCAGGCTGTTTGAACAAACTGCTGTACCAAAAACCAAAGATCCTATTGTAGCGTTTAGCAATAGAGCTACTACTACGCGTAGTTTCAAGCATAAGACAGACACCGATTTCTCAGGAATCAATG